>WOGO01001076.1:0-19546 GCA_015342085.1 Leptinotarsa defecta | reverse complement strand
GAATTCGGAACCCATCCTTTACTTCCTCAGCAATGCACAATGATTAGTTGCGACCCTTTGTTTGCAGGTATGTTAGGCGTACACATTTTCGAACCATCAGTCCACCCTTTCGTAACTGTGTCGTGAGTGTCATACCAAGTATCGTCCAAATAGAAAATTTGCCGTTGTTTTTGTCTATATCTAATTATTATTTGTTCTAAGTATTTGTTATGCAATTCCACTATTCTTCCACTTTCCATAACTGCTTGAGGTTTGTTTATTATTTTAAATCTAAATCCTAGTTTCTTTATCCAATTCTGAAGAGTTTTGTCACAGCAGCTCACGTTGTGGCCAGAAGTATTCAATTTCTTCCTTTTGATTTCAATTATATGTATTTCATTGCTTTTGTAACAGTGGTCAATTTTTTTTTCAATGATTTTATTAGATGAACATCTAAAGGTTTTGGTAATCTCGTATCACATCGCGTCTTGCGTTTATAAGGTTGGTTTTTGACTATTCTACGTACAGTTGAGTAAGGAATTTCGATCAAATCTGATGTTGCTTGTAATAGTTTGTTTCTCTCGAAACCAAACTGAGATGTATATTCTTATATACATTGAATCATACTCTGTGTGTTTCAATATTTAAATGCACCCGAATCTTATTCACAGGAAAAAGTCGGTGTTGTTATCACATTTGTTATTACCATTAGTACTTGTCCAAGGACGCCACATTTTAAACAGATAACAAATATTTCAACTGATTTCAAGTAATTATAACCATCCTCGCATTCTATTCGTCATCGTAACGGGACTTCAAATTTAATTTTATGACTCTTCAGCCAATCATTAAACTCGGTTAGTAAAAATCATCCAATACGAACCGTCAAGTCTACAGTCCACGTGGACTAGTTGGCAGCGGCTTTATTCCTCTGTATTGGTTTTTTGGCCCTTTGAGATCGCCGATATCTTTAACTATGCCCAATACTGGTTACTTTGACTATACCTGTTGACCAGAGTATAATATACACTTTCGAATATCAAAGCTTTCGGTAGATTCAAGGTGATGAATTTATTGTGAAAATAATTTGCAAATTTCCAGTTTTATATTCGCAACTCTATTCCTGTTTTATTCCAATATTTGAATGAAGTGATCATCATTTACCGTTCTGTTCCCTAATATCTTATATAATGAATTATTAGTAAAATACTGTATTAGTGCTGTATTATCGTATGAAGTATTATGTTTTGACTTCAGAATTTGAATATAATCACCATGGGAAGTTTCGAAACTACAATGCAAGCATTATTTTTCGCACATTATCTATTTTGAGAGAAACAATAATAACATGAATCCTAAATTGTGAATACAATGTTAGTCCAAAATATAAACATCTTCGATGTGTTGGGCTATTGTCTGAATGATGTGATTTTATCTGCAAAGGCGTATTTCTCAAAACTTGGCATTATTGAGAGGGGATTTTCTTGATATATAGTTAATGAAAAAAGTCTTGAACCAGTAGTGTTCAGTAGTAGCGAGTCATTATTTTGTTGTTGACGGTTTCACAAAATTCATCGAAAGTGAAATCTCAAAATTTTATCCATGAACTTCTATTTCGTAATGAAAACTTAATTTGGTAATACCATGAGAGAGCAATCAACATGATAAAAAAAACTAGTCCTCAGGACTAGTTGTTGCTCCAAAATAATAAAGTTTGATTTTAAAAAATTGATTGTTTCCTGAAATAGTATCAGCTGAATGCATGGAAGAAAAACAAAATGTAAATTCTCGATTCAAATCAATTTTACCATTTTGTGATGCACTGTTTGGAACCTTCGGTGTAGTAATGAATATCACTGGATTTCTATCCCAACACCAAACCGTTATTTTTACCACCTCTTGAAGATGATCACTTGGTGATTGAAACACGTGTCGGGGATAGAACTCCACTAATATTCTGTTTCAAAAACTGTTTTTAAATCTGTTTCAAAATCTGTTTTTCCGTTAATCAGCTGTCGCCCCCATACGAACGACAACTCTAAGAAGTTGAGAAACTTGTGCGAGCTGAGGACTAACGAGGTCTTACCTTTCAACGTGTGATTCCTAACACGGTTGCAGAATCATCCCAGCTTCAACCAGATAAATTCTCTGGAGAAAAATATCTGGTCGAGGCAGGAATCGAACCTCCTATCGTGAGTCGGGCGCACTACCACCGCGGCCAATTCCACAACAATTTGATCATTTGAAAGACGAAAAATTTCTACCCAAACATTTGTTTGAAACTATAATAATCGAAGACCTAATGTTTCAATATATGAACAGTTTTTTTTTCAACAATGGGATTTCATAGTTATAATCTATCGTGCCTTGACATGAGACCGCAGAACCGGAACCCCATTCACTCAACTTACTTGACGCGGCTAGATGCATTACATGTACGTAGCGTTTTCTTTTCGATTTCAGTGAAATTACTTTTATTCAAAATAATGTTTCACTTCAAATTGTAAATATCTTATTACACCAATAAGTTTCGATTAAGATTTCTTAATATCATACATACATTGTTTGTATTCAAGGTGGAGTTTGAATTGATGGATTGTTTTATATTCTGTTATCTGAATGTTTCGCTTCGTGAAGCTCTTATTAACATTTTACTTAATAAGATCACGTTATAACATTTTCAATATTTTGTTCATTATATTTTTTATAGTAACAAAAAATGAATAATAGACGTATTGTTATTTTTTATATTCATCGTCATATTCTCGTTTTTGTATTGAATAAAGACAAAAACTAATTTTCCAATAATTTTATTGTTCAATAACTAAAGAATTTGTTGTAAAGAAATACTCAATCCCGGTATATATTTTGTCTTAAACTGCTTATAATTACAAACACAATGATGCATTTCGAACTTTCGAAGAAATTTCTTTTTGATTTTTTATTGTACTAAAGTTACAAAATCCACTAAAAAGTTGATATAACTCTGAAATTATTAAAGATATGATAATAAACGTGGAATACATTTCTATAAGGAATTGATATATCTTTCGAATGATCTTTTCAACAAATTCGCCACTATTGATAATCATTTATTATTTGCATTTATTTATAAAAATAACAATAATTTTTGACGTTTTTCCCTATTTTTTTTACTTTTAACATGTTAAATTATGCTAATATCAAATTTTACCTTTATTGTCACAAATATAACCGAATAATAATGAATGATTAGTTACAAACATGAAAATTTTAAAAAAATTGCAAGAAAATAAATTAGATGAAAAACCGAACTACTTTTTAAATAAACAATTGCATCCTTTCCATATTGATTCAATAAACGGCATTTCCTTGCGTAATTTATCATGCTAGAAGTACAAAAATGGCGAAAAGCGTCTAAAATATGAAATAAATCATAGTGTTATTGATTTTCATCAAGTAATAGATCAGAGGACTTTGTTTTTGTTAGTTCTAATGTTTCCGATAGACGTCGCATCTGGACGATGAACTTCCCTGAGCGTTGAGAAATGTTACCCAAACGTTTTTGAGATCGCGGATACGCGGCAACCTTGCCTTTTTATGTCTTCGATACCGCCCGCGGCATTGTACCGGATTGACCGCGCGGCGCTGAGCCCCTCTTCCCCCCTTGTTTGTGGCAGTGCGTAGCGCGGTAGCCCGACCGGTAGGTAACAGGTCAACGTATTTTTCTCTCTTTTCTCCGACGACCGTCCTTTGGGTTCTCTTTCTTAAATTCCAATTTTATCTCGATTGGTTTCAATGGCGTACAGTAAAGGGGTACTTAATAAAAATTCAAATATTCGTACATTGAATACTAGGCAAAAAAATGATATTTACGTTCCATGCGCGAGACTAAATATTACATCAAATTCTCCTAATTGTATTCGACCTAGAATATTCGTGAACTGTTCAAAAAATTAGACGAATGTCATATTTGGCGGGCTACGTATAGTCCATTAGTGATTTTTTAATTTTTGTATGTTGGTACACTTGTTTCACCGTTCACCGTTTCAGCTGTTCAGCATGTTTAGTTTGTTGGTGAGAGGCATAAAAGTTGAAAAAGTTTTGCATGTTCGGCGATTTCCTGCTATCGAAAAAATTGGACCAAAGAGTTTGCAATAAATTTTGTGTGAAAAATTGTATTAAGTGCTAAAAAACACTTCAAATGTTGACAGCGGCATACGGTGATTGAACTGTGAGTCAGAAGAATGTTTACAAGCGGAACAAGCTTTTCACAGAAGGTCGAGAAAATCTGAATGACGACGCTCGCCCTGGACGCCCCAGTACAGCAGCAAGTGATGAAAATGTAGAGAAAGTGAACAAAATTGTTATGGAGAATCGTCGAAATACTATTAGAGGAGTTGCTGAGGATGTCGGCATGTCGGTTGGTTCATGCCATGCAATTTTTATGTAAATTTTGGACATGAAGCGTGTGGCAGCACTAGATGATTATTTTGAAGGAAAGTTCCAATATTGATTTCTTCTTTTTGAATGTATATTCGTGTACTTTTATTATGACAATGTGTTTTGTGTTATTTTTGTTTCGTTTTGTATGTACTTTATTTTATTTGATATACATAGAAAAAAGGATTTGAATGGTCTACAGCGTTTCAGAACATGTTTCACAACGACCTGGAATGTCTAGAATGATCCCGAATATTTCGCAATATTTCAGAATGTTCTGGAATATTGTGAAATGATCTCGAATACTTTGGTGTATTGGGTATTGTTATTAAAATCATGTAACAGGGGGCTACCACCACGTACAAGATTATTCCCGATGTTCTGCATGTTCTGGCATGTTGTGGAATTCTTTCGAATACTCTCGACTCTTCTAGAACATTATAGAGGAAAAAATGCCAGCTCCTGTATCTTCAGAAGACGACTTTCTAGTAAAAACAGCAACTTTTTTTTACAAAGTCGACCAAACAAATCCAGCTTCTCAACGAAATCGATTACTTCATTTGGTTATTGATCTTTCAAGTCAACTGGCCAGAGTGGCACTCTCCCAAATACTGAAACCCGGATCGGGTCCACGGCGGGTCAGGAGACAATATGTGTTCTCCCACCAGGTTCTGAATCTCTTCGAAAAGAATAATCCACTTCAAAATTGACAGACCACGATACATTTTTCTCAATCTAGTGGGGTTATAATTGGCATACAGTCTGTGTGACACACTTTTGTTAGTTAGGTAAGCAACACAAATGTGTGGTTCTGGAAGTAGGTCCATAGTAGTTCAGGGAAGTTCCCTCACATGACTACAGGGTACTAACTATATCTACCAACCATCCACGTTGGAAACTGCAGGACTATGAATAGATTCAATTTGATTGGTTAATATCGAGGTTGGCGGATGATGAAGGGGCAAGATCCCCAACGCAGCAACCTTTCCATATAAGACTCTGTAAGTCAGTTATACATGACGATACAAACGATACGCAGGGGAGCCCACGATGCAAAATGGGGATTTACTCGAGCGTCATTAAGACATATTAGGTTGCAAAGCTTAGATGATAAGAAGAAAAAAATGTTATATAATATATACCTTTTCATCGGTGAGGAAAGCGGCTATAGATTTTCAAATATGTAAAAAAATACTGTTACGCGCGTCAGATTAAGATATATATGAATCATCTTCATGGTTTAGACGTGCTTTCTCATAATCTGACGACTATCTAGAGGGATTCGCTTAATCTGACAAAAACAATATTTTTTTCAATTTTTTTTTCAATTCATTGAACTTGATTAATTGAAAATCTCAGGAAATAGCCTGCATATGAATAATTTATGTTTTTCTAGTAGAATACTTGTATTCATAAGAAAATAATTTTTAAAAAATGCTCAAAAAAATTTAATTTTCTATAATCAATTGATTAATTAATGAAGAAAAGAGAAACGAAACTTTCTATGTTTTTTACCACTTTTATTTGTAACTAACGTTACTGCAGTTTCGTCCTATAAGGACATTTTCAAACGTATATATTGTATGAGTTTAAAAATAAAAGTAAGTAAGTAAGTAAACTCACCCTGCCTTAATCTGACGCGCTCGAGAATTTCTGATGATCATTTTTTTTACTAATCTGATCCTTTATCCCTCACAGTCGGCCTTATATATGGGGCTCATATTTGGTGGAGGTACTTAACCGGGTACAAAGTATCCCCCTGTATATTAATCTGCCGCGCTTCAGTAAATCCCGAAATCCCCGCTTGGGCTCCCCTATTAAGCCATGCAGGGCTTTTTGCATCTTCTTTAAGTGAGTCATCGTAATCGTCTGCTGACCTGCTCAGGGAGGATTTGTTTCTTGTCTGCTTCTGCTGTTCAGGAACTTGATGACATCCAGATTTCTGAGATATCCCTTTCGAAGAGTTGATAATTCACTTAACTGATGTTACAGGGAGGGCAGTTGGGGTCGTTTAGTGAACGTTCATCTTCTCTGTAGACTCAGAGCAGAATTTTCTAGTTGATTCATGGTCCATTCAGGATCCCACTGTAGCTAGAGAGAAAAGCTCCATCACGGAGTCTTGCGTTACTGTGATAAGAGGGCGACGGTATGTTGAAGGTTTCGTTAGTGATACTCAGAGGATCCAGAGTCATACATCGTTTCGACACGGAGTCACACACCTTAGGATAAAGCCGTTATTTAGGAGATGCCTTACTTTTAGGAGTGACATCTTACCCGGTAGATATAGTCTACCCCCCGTAACTGAATAAGAAAAAAGAATAAAAAAAGTTTTTCGGTGTTCATAATTGAAAGTAGTTGTGAATGGACGTTATCTTCTAGTTTGATTCTTGATAGAAATGTTTGTAGTTATTGATGTATCGAATTTTTTCTTCCATTCTTTGGAAAACCCTCACTTTCTATATGTAGAGATTATTCAGTTTTCCTTTTTTAATTACAGCAATTTGTCAAATGTCATTTGTCAGAAGAGTATGTTCTGTGCTTGGCTTCTTATTTATAGATAAGGTGTTCTGTGACCTTCTTTCCTTGCGCCGTTCGTTGTCAATTCCTCATGTATGTTTTTAATTTTTTTGGGAACTTTCAATTATAATATAACTTATGCTTAGGGATACGACTCACACTTATATGAAACCGTGGTAGCTCATTCGTTCGTGTTATTTCAATCATTCATAATCTGTATCTGTCATTCCTACTTGTGCTATTTATACAAAAACTGATTCGTTTATAAATGCGTTCCAAGTAATCAATGAATATTGCCAGAGAAACAATTCATTCATTGTCAGTACCTCGTTCGCGACCAAGTAATTTTCATAACTCGTTTATTTTAGCGCATTAATGAAATATAAATAGATCTGTAAATATTTGTAGTATAAAAATGAGATGGAAATGTCTACTGCAAGAGCATGTGATTAAGAACACTTTTCGCGTGATTATTGATTAGAAGCTGTACTGGAAGCTGTAAGATTACACAGGAAGGAGAGTCAACTCGAACTGGTCAGTGGAAGATATTGGATTAATATCGCTATCGAGGACTTTTTATTCCTGAAAATTTGTTTTTTTTTTTCGTGTACAGATAATCTTCATTTTACTTGTTTTTCTTCTCTCTATAGTGAATTATCTAGACATTCGACGATATTGTGTATTATTGAAGTTTAACAGACAGACAGACATGTATTTCCAAAACATGAAAAACTTAGGAAAATATACAATAGCAATATACAATATACAATAGCAAATGATATCAGGTTGTTTCAAAAATTGTGTCCGTTTTAATGTCATTAAAATCCTTAAGGCGATCTAAGAGCCGTGCCTGTGCGAAAGTAGCGATTTACATTGGATTTGAATCGCTGGAGATTAAATCCATTTTAAAAAAGTATGTTTTTTCTGTTATCCAGCTATAGCACCCTTATGAAACACAACCCTCAGAAGTCGAAACTTGTGCGAGCTAAGTACTAACGAGGTCTTACCTTTTAACGTGTGATTCCTAACACGGGTTGGACGATAGCAAGTGAAAATCGAGCGGCTTGAACCATCGACTCACACCTCGGCCGATAGACTGAGTCAACAAAGCACCCACGTCGAACCGCCCGGCTACCGACCGACAGTAATCCAAGACGAGGATTTGAGAACCCTGGTGGAGATGGTGCCTGGGATAACGGAAGAACAGGGCGTTAGCTCCCATGCGGCTTTTGCTGATTCAAAACGTATTGGAGTCAAAGAGGTCGAAAAGTGGGTGCCCAACAATTTGAACTATCGACAGAAAGTGTCACGTCCCGAGATCTGTTCTTATTTGCTTTTGCGCAAGCAAAACAATTGTTTTTTTGGATTGGATCCTCACGTGTGATGAGAAGTGGATACTCAACGACATTCAGGACAGTGGTAGGGCATCGATGAGCCACCCTGCACTTCTCAAAGCCGAAAACCCACCAAAAAAGACCATGGTTACTGTATGGTACTCACAGGCTGGTGTATTTCACTATAAGTTTCTGCAACCGAGTCAAACCATCACAGCGGAGCCCTATGGTGTGGAAACCGACGAGACGTACCAAAATTTGCATCTCCCACCATACCCCAGACCTTTCGCTAACCGACTACCAACTTCTCAAGCACTTCGATAACTGTCTCACCGGTAAAACCTTCGCCAATCAGCACCAGGCAAAACGACCTTCGTCGACATCATCGAATCCCGATCACACAATTTTTATGCTGACGGAATCAATCGGTTTCTGTTACGTTGGCAAAAGTGCACTGATTGAAACGGCACTTATTTCGAATAAATTGAATGGATATTCATTGAGATATCACAGTATAAAAACGGACAGAACATAAATAAAAAACATACCTGCACTTACAAGTAGTTAAAATTATAAGTACTAGTACTTCTATAAACTTTCTTATGAGTTTCAAGCTGATCGAATTCTTAAAATTTTGGAGTATATACAAATATATGGTATTTTCAAGAGAAGTTATGTATGAATGTTGGATGGGTCATGAACAGAAATCGTAAAGATGTCCGATCTATTTGTGAACAAAGGTTGGAGCCTTCGTAATATGAACAAAAATAATATTTTCAAAATAATGTTCTTTCCATACTATATATGGTTTTGAAGTGAAATATTTTTAATATTCTGATGGGTGTGCACTCTGCTTTAAGAGCTCAACAAATTAGGCAATTATGCTCCTCCATATGTTTTAGCTTTTCAACGTTGCACAGTCTAAAAATGGATAATTCTTGAATCTAGATAATAGAGAGCAAACTGAAAACCTCTTCCGAAAAGTTACTTTGATATAAACTGTTTAATTAGTCAAGAATTTTTTTAAATTCACTTAGCTTTCTTGAAATGGTTGAGTTTCAGAAAGCTATCCTTTTTCAGTACAAAAACAAAAAGATATTGATAGAAAACGCTTCGAATAGAAATATGTATATTTACTTTCCGAAAAGTTTGCAATTTTAAGAAATATATGTATATAAAAAAGTTTCATTAAATAATTTCATTAAAGTTTTGCAGCTTCACAGCAACGAATTACACGTTCTATTATAAACAAAATTCCGAAATTGCTCACGGGTGGTGTAAACCTCGAAGTAGGAATGGGTCAATTGAGGCTGAGCCTATGGCGAGAACGGTTACTGCGCAACCTCTGCTGCAGGCAACCAGTGATGCAATTTAACCCAGCTTTGTGTTTAATAAACCCTACAAAATTCAAATGAAACAGAACAATAAGTCAGATGTTACAAATGCAATACGCATTTGTACAGACGGCTCAAAAACCAAAGAAGGCTCAGGATGTGGAGTGTACTTCAGATCACTAAGCCTCAGGATTGAATGGGGGGTGGGAAAAATACCAGCGTGGTCCAAACAGAACTGGCTGGTATCTCAATCGCCACAAAAGAAATAACCAGAAAAGGAATTTCTGATAACTTGTTACCTCAGGGCCAAAGCCTCGGTAGATAATAACATTACCTTGAGGTAGGTTAAAGGGCACGACAGGAGTAAAGGTAATCACATTGCCGACTCTTTAGCCAAGGAAGCGGCTGGACTAAGAATTTTAGTACCCGGTGGCACTTACAGCCTGATGACTTCGACAATTGCGGAACTAGCCAAACGTGACACCCATGCTCAATCCCTAAAGAGATGGGATGGCATCAAAGGATGCAATCTTGCAAGGATCACCCTGAGCGTCCCTGGGAAGCTGGCGCCGAAGAAATATCTGGCGATGACCAGGAAAAATCTACGCTTAACAGTAGGATTTCTGAGAGGGCACTGTCAACTAAGGAAACACCTCCACTATATGGGTCTAATGGACACACTTCTATGGAGAATGTGTGAACAGAAAGATGAAACTGTCAGGAATGTCTTATGCGAATGTCCGAAGTTATCGTCAATTACAGAGTGTGTGTTCGGCGAGTCTTGGCCTACACCTGTTGGTGTAGGAGAGATGTCTCCCAGAGATCTGTCCACCTTCCTCGAAAGGACATGATTAGCGATGATCTAGGAGAACAACTCCTCGGGAGGATGTACAATGGGTTACATGTGACCTATACTCACCCTCCCTACTCTACAGATTCAGAAAAAAAATCCGCATTGAAACAATCCTAACTGCGAATGCTGCGCTTTTGTATTTTGGTATCATCTAATTCCGTGGTTGCTCTGAAAGCTGCAGAGAATGGCAGGAGTCGAATCTCGAACGGGAGCGGAAGCTTGGCTTCGCAAGAGACCGCCTTTAGGAACCTTGCACATTTTTTATATTTAGTCTTCTGTAGGACGTTTGGTTCATCACCTAGTAGATATTCATAAATGATTGTAACCAAGATATGGATACAAATATTTTCAGTTTTCTCAGGAGCACGTTTGAAATTATCGTCAATAATGAATGCTACTTGGTTCGCCAATGAAATAAACACTATTTGTTCAAGAATGAAATCCTTTGAAACTGTTTTATGCATATACACCACAAGTAGTGTTGTTACGCCGCTGGTCTGTCTGAATTTCATGTCTTGGGATTGTCTCTTTTATGTACCATATAAGTGTGGTGCACACGCTCTTTCATAGGTGTGGTTTTTAATGGTGAAAAAATGAATATTTTCGATACAATACAGATACATAATTTTTCAGTAGTTTATGGTTTCCCGAGGCGTTTTTTTTCAATGAAAGAAATTACAGGCGGGTAAGATACACTATAAAATGAGTTGGTAATGGATGAACATGGGCAATATGGACTCGTTTCATTCATAGTGAATCAATTATACTGGTTTTCTATTTAAATTAATGACATAAATCAGAGTTTTAATCGTTGCAAATTCTTGTTATATGCTGATGAATTCAAACGATCAAGATTTAAATCGATTGAGGTTGCACGATTGATTTGTATATCCTAACAATTTGGAAATGTCGCCTTGCTCACATTACATTATTACTATAAAAGATTTGTTTCAGAGACAGTTAATAAATTTAAGATTCGTTGATGTAATATATTTGTCATATCTTCAAAAGCTTCAATAATCTTTTCAACAGAAATGGGCATCTTTGGAATAATGCAATCGAGGAACGTGTTTCAATCACCAATTGATTATCATCTTAATCTTTCTCTTGAAGATGGTCACTTGGTGACTGAAACACATGCCTAAAATCAGTTTCAGTTGTACTTTTGAGGTCGCTTCAGTTATGCGCGGTATGCAGTATAACAGTATCATCAGCGTAACCCTCAGTTTGAATATTCAGTATGGCATTTATATACACCGAAAACAGTATAGGACCTAATAAGTGCCTTGTAGAACCCCATAATTAACATACGCCTGATTACTTGTTACCCCCTTCTCTTAAGTAACGTGCCTTCTACCTTGAAGATAGAATTAAGGTCTTGCCATGTATTCCCAAGCCTTCCATTGCAACCAACAAATGTTCGTGACTAACACTATCGAAGGCTTTTGCAAGATCTAGGTTCTGCTTTTCCTCAATCTACTACTTTGTTCAGAATTCCAGTGAGCTACTCTATAGCATCAATAGAACTTTTATTCGGCCTAAAACCAAGTCGTTCATTCGATATTAGTTCATATTTATTAAAATATTTTATTAGCCACTGCTTTAAACTTTTTTCCACAATTTTATTAAGATTAGTTATTAATGATATTGATCTGTAATTTACCATTTTCGTCTTGTCTCCATTTTTGAAAACTTGAATTTAACTGGCGTTATAACTGCCAGTTAAATATGTGTTCAATACATTATTATAAATCATGAAATTATAAAACAACAACAAAAATTAATTGGCGCTCCGGGGCGACTTCATTGATTTCAGTGGCGCATTTACTTTTTTAGCTGCAGGAAAATCCGGAAAAACCAGCAGCACCACATCATCTGAAGAACTCGATCTGCATCTCTCTCATAAAACAAAATGTAGGGTGTCTTCGGAGGCTCCAATAAATTCAGAAGTTACTGTTCTGGCGATGTACTGTTTAAATGCTCTGGGGAATACACCTTTTCCATATATTCTATTTATTAAATATGCCAATGCCTTTGGTATTTCTGTGGCAACTTTTTGGAGAGTTTCAGCTGTAATAACTAGTTTAGATCAACTGAACATACGTACAGAGGATGAATGATTTCACGTAAGGCAGTTTGCATAATAGTTTCACAAACAATATTTGAATAATATAGTATTATATATACCTTTATTTTTCAACCATGAATTTGTTTCAGAATCTCCTCGAAAAACTGGACTACCGGCCGAATTCGAAAACGAAAAAAAGAATATACCTGAAATTATTCCAGGAATGTGAGGACTGTAAGTTGATTCAATTCCAATATCTTGAAAGTATATTCTTGAATAACAGTGTGACCACTTCAGCATTTCAAAGTATTTAATTATCGTTTTTAATTCATATATAAGATAAACTCATTTATTTACGGCATTGCATATTTTTTATCAAAATAATTAACAAATTCACAGATATGTACTGTAACAATAATTATCATATAGATGTGAGGAAAACATATAAAAGCCAATCAATTACAATCGTTTCATAGTCTTCTTTAATGGTTTCCAAGAAGACTTAAAAGTTCTAAATCTACATTGTATGTTGAATTTTATCAGTTCCGACTTCCATTGTCTAATGTGATTCTAATGTGATTTGAAATCTTTCACGACGTTTCGATTATTAGTATCCACAATCGTCTTCGGGTGTTGACCCGAAGAAGATTGTGGAAAACGGGAGTCCGAACTAATGAAATTCAACAACTCTCAAACAACTTTGAGTGTGTTTGCAAGTCTCAAAATTGAGATATTGTATTTCTTGTTGTCTTTGGATTCACATTTTAAGTTTTAAGTCCAACAAATTCCGGGGGGCTGATGATACTATTGATTATTTTGTGAATTAGTGTAAGGTCTGATTGTAATCTTCTATGAGCCACAATATTCAAGTCAAAAATGTGCAATATGAATTTCATAGTTATATTCACCAGCATGATAACCCAGTGTATATGCAGAGTACCTCAAAAACTTGTTTTCAACACTTTCAAGCATATAAATGTACAGATTATGTGAAGGGCACCAAATTGTAGAGTTCCATTCAATTATTAATCCAACAATTGAACATCATATGATTTTTAAGGGAATGAGAGATAAATTCCTAGGCAGATCCAAGAGTGAAACATCATTTTCAGTGCTCTAGTAGTAACATTTGCAATATAGGGTTTGAATGACTTTTTTGGGTCAAAAGTGACTCCTAAATCTTTGATTGTATTTGTTGTTTGCAGTCCCGATTGCTTGAATTCATATGGACGATTTATGGGATTTTTATTTCGGAAAATAGTAAATTTCCGTCATTCGTCTATATTCAGTTGCAATAAGTTCATGTCACACCATCGTAGAACTAAAGAGTCAAGTCAAGTCATTTACAAATAGGTTGAAAACTAATGGTCCTAAATGATATCCCTGCGGTACCAGGTACCATATTTTACATATTGGACTCTGCAGGCAAGATAATTTTCAATCCATTTCAGAACGTTTTTCTGAATACCAAAAAGGTTTAGTTATGAAGCAACAAATTGTAATTTACTCGGTCGAAAGACTTTGAAACATCTGTGTAAATAGAATCAAACACTTGTCTATTTTCAATGGCATTTATTATAAAGTGTTGATAAATGAACAGATCCATACTGGTATATCTGCCACGACTGAATCCATGTTGCTGATTTATGATTATATGTCTACACTGCCACGATAGTTTTTTTGTTGTTAGACAATCTAACTATTTGGGTAATTCACTTCTATATATATAGGTTTCAATAAACTGTTTTCCCAGTGAATATTACTGGAGTTTATTACATCAAACGTTCCAAACAGTGCATCACAAGTGTTTTTCCAGTAGTCTGGAAAGATGGAAGATTTCAAAGAAATGTTGAATATCATGTGAATGGATTTGGCCAGGGTGAAAATACATTTTTTTAATAAAGAATCTCCGGATTATTTCATTAGGATCTGTTTAGCAGTGTTTTATATCACATCACACTATCTGAAACTTGGGTAGTTTCTTAGGCAGTAGAAGTAGTTTCAATTCAGCATTCAATTTTAGATTCAGGCAGTCAGAAACTTTATTAATTTATCGTAAAATTGACCAACTAAAAGTTTAAGTTAAAACTCAATGTTTACAGAAAAATACATCAATATTAATGAATCTGCAACTTCTCGACTTTTTTGGTGGAGTTATATTTCTCACAATCTAAATGTCTGTGATTCGAATAGTGATAACTTACCCCTTTTTTTATTAATTAACACGCTATTGTTAACTTCACCTGAATGTATGCATGTATGTATGTTTGTTTGTTTGTAAGTCTCAAGTGCGGGATGTGTATTCGACAGAATTATGATCTAATCGTGGGCAGATGGCCCTGTATGTAACCTCCTTGATATAATTCGAACTCACATTACATGTATTTCTTCATTTGAATAAAGTGTTGTGTTTTATTAACACGCACGACTGCTGCCTTATCTGCAACCCTGCGCGCCTACTGCCTTGGGCTTGGTAGCTGATTTTTAGGCTCCCTCTCCGGAATCGGAAAATATCAATGGTCATTTTTCCAAACAATATACGGCTGATTGATCCCAAAGTTTAGATGAAATAAATATAGTTTTAAAAGACGAAAAAACACGCTTTTATAGCATACGAAATTAAAAAATGAAAAATAAATATAGTTTAAAACACTACAAAACACGCTTTTGAAGAACATCGAACGAAAAAGTTAAAAATATTTTTTTTTTAAATAAGCTTAAAATAATAAGGAACGAAAAATATTAGTATGTATCATTTATATCGAGCGCACGTCGCTTTTTTCACAATAATACAAGTATTTTTCGTTCGTTATTGTTTTAAGCTTATTTAGAAAAAAATATTTTTAATTTTTTAGTTCGATGTTCTTTAAAAGCGTGTTTTGTAGTGTTTTGAACTATATTTATTTTACATTTTTAAATTTCATATCCTATAAAAACGTGTTTTTTCATTTTTTCTCACAATAAAAGCTTAATCCCACAATCCTAAAATAGAATTAAAAAATTCTAGTCCAGAGCACCCCAGCATCGATCCTGAAACACCCAGTATATGTATAAAAATTGTATACCACAATATAACAAATGTATTAGTATTTGTAAACATTTTTGGTATCATTGTTATTATTCACCGTCGTAGGGTAGATATCAGGAAAGATAAATTGTTCCACTGTAAACAAAATTTCCTTTTGAATTAAATGCACTTTAGATCTGGCAACGATGTAGAAAATATATTTTGTATGAGTTTAATTATGGCACGCTTTCTATGAATCCCTGGTCATTTCTCTTTTATTTTGTTATCGTTATTTGAATGTGTGCATTCATTTGTGTTTGTATCGAAAACAATGCGGGTCGTTTTAAAGACACAAAATGATGGTATGATAGATGAATATATTTCACTCAGAAATGGCATGACTAACATATATAGAAAACTGAAAGTTATAGATGGAAATTATCTATGTCCTTACAAAAACTGGCTGTTTTTATTATCATCTACCCAAAAAGTGAAAAGATCCATTTCATTCTTGAATTGTATACAGAAGAAAATTGTTTGAGTACATATGGATCTGCTTCTCAAAATAGTTTAAAAGATATTGCACACCCCAAACTTCGAAGTTTTCGCAAATATTTTTTCTGCATTAACTCAGACGTTGAATTCTAAAGTACATTTTCAATTTATTTTATTATTCACTACACACAAATTGATCAAAGGCTCAGGTATGATATATGCCTCTGGAGAAATTCCACCTCTGCTTCGGATGTTTTCATTAGACAAAATCGTATATTGCTTATCTTGGTATAAAATATTCCATTCAGGGACTCATGTAAACCTATTTTCAAAATGTACGTAATTGTACCTCTTCCATATATATACATTTTTGAAATAGCTGTGTATATTTTCTATAATAGGTCGTTTATGGGATCGAATGAAGATATTCATGGTTATCAAAGCAACAGAGTGTTCCAAAATATTGTCATACATAGTGCACGTAACCTCCCAGACAAGGCTACTTATACAGAGTCGCACTAAGGAACTATCGAAATTTTATTTTTATTTTTTAATAATATGCAGCTGGGTATAGAAGCATTTTTAGGTGAAGCGTAGGGACAAGAGTTAGCAGTTTCTCTAGTCGTATCAGTACTTGACATTTTAAAAATTTCAAACTTTAAAATACCGTATATGTAAAACAAAACTGGATGGTATCTCAATCGCCATAAAAGAAATAACCAGTAAAGGATTTTCTAGCAAAAACATAACAATCTGCACTGACAGCAGACAAGCCCTATTAGCCTTTAACAGACAACGTGTCACCTCAGGGCTAGTACTAGAGTGCCACCAAGATTTAGCCAAAGCCTGGGTAGATAATAACATTATCCTGAGGTGGATTAAAGGGCACGACAGGAGAAAAGGTAATCGCATTGCCGACTCTTTAGCCAAGGAAGCGGATGAACTAAGAATTTTAGGACCCAGTGGCACCTACGGCTTGATAACTTCGACAATTATTTTATTCAATAGATGCAAATGTGCGTGGTGATCATACTTTGATCACGCATATATCTTTGTTTAGGTAACTTTGTTTATTGGACATTTCAAAAAAGACTTGGAACATTTATTATTGGAGAAGTGTTTTTATTCGCTTTCCGAATTTTTAATCTGAAATTATCGTTTGTGACTGTCTAATTTTACAGTTATATTTTATTCTTTTCAATACTTTTAATAACCCTTAGAATTAGGCTTGACAATTCCAATACATGTAACTGTCAACGGATAATAAAGATATATTATTATTTTTATTTATAAGTCTGTTTTAAACTGTAATATCTCGGTGAATATGTATTCAATTTAATCGAAAACAACGACATTTTTGCCAACGTAGCACAAGTCAAATAACCCTGTCGGCATAAAATGTGTGTACTGTGAGAAGATGACAGTTGGTTGGCGAGAAGTCTGACAAATATGATTCGGGAGGCAGAACTTCGACGATCTATTCGTTTAATTTTCGGCTTTGGGAAGTACCCGAGTAGCTCATCGGTGTCCAACCACTGTTCTGAATTGTGCTTCTGGGGTTGAACGGTCTATTTGATTCTGTGGAGTGATAAGATGGATCTCCATGTTGCTGGTAATCCTCGCGCGTCATCCCTTTTGTTCATACTACTAGGTCGTTATTCCATTTCGATAGCCTTTCTAATCATTCGAAAGTAGAAGTTTTCATTGCTTTCTAGTGTTTTTGTGTTCTCGAAATTGATGGTGTGTCCTGTTGCCAATACTTGTTGGAAGAGAAAAGATGTGATGAATTTTCCCTTCACATCATCCTTGCGTACCTGTTGGTATGACCGATGTAAGTCTTGTCACAGTCTTGATATGGTACTTCGTAAGCTTCTTGGGACTCGAGTGGTATCTGATCTTTTGGATTCCAGAGTATGGACCCTATTGGACGTTCTGATATGAAAGATGTTGCTATGTTGTGTTGGCGAAGAATTCTGCTGATGTTACCTATGCTTCCTCCAATATATGGTAGTATGGTTGTTATGGCTGGTGTATCTCGGGTTTTCTGCCGTTTCTGTCTGATCTTGGAAGCCGTTTTTTTAATTTTCTCTAAGTAGTCATTCATTCGATGGTGTTCAACTCTGCGTTAGTTGTCTGCCTTCCTCTTTGAGCGTATAATTAGTATTTTTGCCACAAAGTGGATTTGTTTTGGGAGGTGGTGTGGATCTGTGTTCACAATTCGTAATCTATACATAGCCTCCATTTTCTGTATTTCACTTCCGAACAAAATATCGGTAGATTTCGAAGAACTGATTTTTTTAAAATGTTTTTTCGATAATGCCACCAGTTGAGATAGGTCTGAAATAATTAAATCATTCCTTTCTTGTTTTTAAACATCTTAGATTCTCAATAACGAGACTTGTTCAGCTTTCTCGGTAATTTATTAGACATATATTCATATGTAGTTTTCAAGTTGTTATAAATGAATGAGTGGGCCCTCACTACGTTTATACACCTCGTTTGCTTTCTTACATCGCCCATTCGATATGGTTGGAGTTGGAACGTAGGTGTTAGTACGTACCATATGTTTCCATTTCATTGGATTTGTATTGTGTTTGAAAAAATATTTCCGTATGAACACGTTGGCTTAATTGATATATGATTTTAGTATACATATGTTTTCATGTAATGAAAACTCTACGTTACTTCAAAAAAAGCGAGTATGCTTCAGATCGCACGACTGAAGTCTCACTGAACGGATCAACTTGCATCAGAATTTCTTGTATAAAATTTGTTTTTCGGATGAATATACCGTCTAGTTCATACCCATCGACCTCAAAAACTGAATGCTTGGACAGGAATTTTGGGTGACCATATCTTAGGACCTTTTTTATCGATGATAATTTGACTGGTGATAAATATTTGGATATATTGGAGAAGCAAATATTACCGTGCATCAATAGGGCAATTGAGAAGTTTTTCAGCTCCTCATTATGCAGATCCAGTGCAACAATTTTTGGATGATCATTTTCCTGGTCGTTGAATTGGTAGAAGAGGTCCTACAGAATGGCCAGCAAGGTCTCAGAATCTCACTCCTGTAGATTTATTTCTATGGGGTCAATGAAGTCTAAAGTGTATGAGATAGAATCAACATCAGAAGATTTGAGAGAGAATATCATGAGGCATCGCAGAGAAATAACTCCCGAGATTCTTAACCATGTGAGGGCGGCAATGGAAGCTAGTTTGTATCATTGTATGGACATTGGTGGAACCGTTTTTGAACATTTTCTATCGAAAAATTTTTCCATCTCATTGTCCAGTTATCAGATTTTGATTCTAGAAATAATAAAAATCTCTTTTTCTGATTTATTGCTTCCTTATTTGTCTCTAGAACGAATATGTTAAAATGTGTTCTCTTGTATACTATTGTTGATGTGTTTTTTTATTTTTCCTGAAAATCATTGTTCTAAAAGTTATTCAGGGTGGCTCGTTTTCAACTCAAATAATTTGTAGCTCCCGAACCATAAGCTTCAGACCATATTTTTTATACTTTCTTGA
>WOGO01001075.1:0-19547 GCA_015342085.1 Leptinotarsa defecta | reverse complement strand
ATCTCTTGATGTCGGCGAACAAGGAAAAACAATAAAAATAGATTCCCTGAGAGAAATCAAATACTTGGGCGTCTACATAGACAGAAACTTAAGGTGGGACTCTCATATAAAATATATAATAAAAAAACTGCAAACACTGCTTCACAACTTCCGTTCCATGAAATATTACTTACCTCACAAATAACTTAATCAATTATATAGTTCCCTAGTAGAGAGTCATTTGAGATATGGTATAACAGAGATTTACTCAACACAAAGTAAAAACTCAGTTTATGATCAAGTGTACTGTTTGTGTTCTGTCCTTTGAAAAAAACCTTACATTGTTCTTCTAAGACATTCTATATTGTAAAAAAAACTTGACCCGTTCTATTTATTGTTACATATAGTTAAAATAATCAATAAACTTTTCATTTTATTCATTTTATATTTTATATATTCATATTTCCGTTGATAACATTCAATAAAGTGGATGAAGACGTATCATCTTGAGTATCATAAGAACTGGTAAAAACTCAGTAAGTGAAAGACCTCTCTCTCATCAACTAATCAATCTCTCATCAAGATGAATGTGTCGCCCTATACAATGTTTGAAACGATACCCCATAAACATTTTCCTATTAATTTACATTCATATCTTCGGGCTTTAGCCGGTAATCTCCGGGTACTACATATAAATGACGTGTATATTGGAAAAATGGATTAGCTCTATACGCAGTTTACGCCCATGGGAGAAACTATCGCCTGCAAAACACTCAGCTTGTCCGTAGGGAGTTTACCCCCTCGGTAAAGGATTTACTGTTCTGTTTTACACACTGCTATCTTTCAAATACATGCGTATTATATCCCGTTCGTAGAGAGCAGACACATCTGTATTTTTAAATTGGATTCCCGCTTTCAAATGACAGGACAATGAGACAAAACGCTTTTTATAATATTGCAGTCCGATGGACAGTTCTATTTTTATGTATTTTCTGTTTTGTTTCAGTGTTTTTGCGTTTTCCTTATCGGTAATATTAATAGCGGCAGCTATTCGTTCACTTCGTCCCACTCCAAGATACACGATGCATCACAAAACTGCGGTAATAAATATGATGAATGTTAAAATGGAGCTAGAAAGAAGCTGACGACTATTTCAACAGTTTCAGCAGCTTCATTTTCTTCTAAGCATTCATGAAAGTATGTGTTGAAAACGTATTTTTATGGCAAAAACATGAGAATACAAGAATAAGATTGTATTGAGCATTGGACAGTATACACATGTGAAAAATATCTCTGTTGAATATTATGAAATTCCTAGTAAACTATTGTGAATATATTCATGAAATTTGATAAGTTGACTCCTCAAATCAAACTGCCTATGAATGAAAATTAAATAAGTGAGCTGAAAGCAGAGATCCAACAAGTCGTTTCGGCAACAAACGTTAAAATTACTGCTGTTGAAAATCAAGTGTTGTAATTGGTTGGAAAGTAAACACAGAAACAACAACATTGTTATATATGGACTGTCAGTATCAGATCTACTACGTGACACACTCAAAACCCTTAACTATTTATTAGGAACTGAACTCACCGCAAAAGATATAAACAACATTTCATTTATTGGTACAGGGTAGAAAAAACCACTCCTTTCTAGGAACTCCTAGGAAAAAAATCCATTTCAAATAACACATTTGAATTAAAAGGGAAGAATATATCGATTGCCAACGACTTAAGCAAAAAGGACAGAGAGGATTACAAAATTCTGAGCCATCACCTGAAAACTGCCAAAGAAAACAATATAATAAGAAATACATTGTTCCTGAGCGACACTGACAAATACTCTGTTGATGAATTGAAACAACGAAACCAAGAAGAGAATAGCAGCGAAGAATCTCAAACAGGAGACGGAAAAGAAGCCTGTTCTAATACCACATTCAGTTCCCAAACCCAAACACAAGGGGAAGAAGAGAAAGAAGGAGAAGAGAACTCTGCAACACACTATCCACTCCAGGCATTTCACACGTTCTCAAAAGACGGACTGAAGAACATAAATCCTGATTTCAATTCCCAACGCCTACGTACGAAGAAATCTTTAATCAGGATAGCACGTTACAGGGTCGTCTTCCCTTGTACAAGTCTGTGGAAGACTTCTGAGGGTTGCTCGTAGAAATGCGACCCGTTGACGTAGGGAACAAATCTATTCAGTGGCTATGCTGGTTATATGTGTATACTGATATATAAGTAGTAGGTATAATAGATGTGTGAAACAGTTTAGTGTTTACGTTTATGCGTACTATATATGTGTGTATATTTTCGTTTGTTCTAACTCTAGCATCAGCACATACAAGTATCTTGAATACTTCTGTGATGATTTCAATGTTTACTCTTCATTATTCATGTTACAATAATTCCTTTATGAATTATTTCCTTGAATAAACATTATTATTATTATTATTGGGATCCTCTGCAGAGATGGTGATAATGTCCAGATGAATAATGTTTGACTGTAGCGAATCTGCACATTGCAGTAGAATCTTATTCAAGCCCCAAGCCAAGCCAGAATGATCAAATGTAACGTTTTCCCAACTGAACTTCACGGTCAACTTCACTAGGTCCTGTAAAACAGCTACGGTCCTTCTGTAGACCATTTCATATTTAAGATATCTTCCTTTGTGACAGTGCTCACATCGCCAGAGGTTAGAGCAAGTGTCCTAGATGTGAGATCAATGAAGGCGAGTGAAATCCTTTCCTGTTTCTGTTTCACCAGAAACGGTAATGAAAATCCACAAAGCGGTACTGAATGTTTGTCGACAGAAAGTGCGCGAACTAGCAGACTTGGTAGGCATTTCAAAAAGTGCGGTATATCGGCACCCTATTCGTCAGATTTAGCCCTCTCGGATTATTTTCTGTTCCCAAACTTGAGAAACTGGCTCAGTGGTCAAAGATTTTCCAACGGTGAAGAAGTGATATCAGCAGTCAATGGCTATTTTGAGGAGCAAGACAGTTCTTGTTATAAAAACGGTATCGAACTTATTGTCAACCAAATTAAAAAAAATGAACATAGTTGTTAGTTTCAACAAAAATCCTCCATTGAGTACCTATACGCACGTCATTGCAAGTATGAAACGACTCGAACATTCATGAAATCGTTTGTTTGCGACCCCTTTGTGATACAAAATAGGGTGAACCCGGTAAAGTATTAGAAACTCGCCTATAACAGCTGTGGCAAATTGAAACGAAATCACAACATTCTCTCTGAATATTACCATTTTGCGTTCATAATGAAAATGAATAACATTCAACTCTCAGCAAGTAGAGTATATAACTCTTTCAATTTAAAAAATTGGAATAGGCGCTGTCACTTTGAGCGGATTAAAAGAAGAGGGTTGAAATTATGCTTGAAATGATCATCCAATATTTGGAAATCGTCATTTTTCACAATTCCATCCATGAATCCGAAATTGCGTAGAAATCGATGTATCAGTTGTTTGGCAATTGCACTGTTATACACGACCCTTCACCAAATCTGATTGCGAAACCTGTTTCAAAGTTTTAAATAGCTGATTTCCCGATTAAGTGACAAAATCATCTCGCATTCACCCATATGTATGAGCAGAGTTTCCCAGTATTATAGCTTTCTTGTAAACATAAATTGGTTGCGTCTTGGTATAACGACAAACGGAACAGGAAAATGGGCTGCTGTTCGAGAACCACAAGTTCTGTATTAGAAGCAACATTTGTTCAATATTAGTTCTCGAAACTATCATTAAGAATCCCGGTGGATGGGGTGAATTACATAATCTTCAAGTCTAATGTGTATCCAGTTCTCTACAGAAACTGTAAAGTAATTCCTTTCTTCTTGAAAAAACGCCTTTTCCAAAAAGATATTTTCACATCATACAGGGTAACGAGACATTCAAAATCTCTTTCAACCAAGACCTACTAAAATTACCTCCTTTCGCATGCGATTTTCATAATTTTTTAGTTATGAATTCTACCGTGTTTCTATGGACATTTTTGTCCGGGCTGATTCAAATACTTCAGATTTTCTTCAGCAACAGTTTTCATAGACATTTTTACCGTTACATAATCCTCATGGATTGTTCGTCCATGCACAAAATAATTAGCACTCTATAAAATTACAATGAAGTTCGATAATTTCAATAATTTTGATTAAGAGCGACTTTCTGTTTGTTTTCCTAGATGAACTTGAATTTCTTTGAAAGTTTTTCATAATTTCTTCCTGCCCATCATCGGAGACGTACTTACATCTTCTTTCATGACTTTCATTATTTTTTATGCAATGAATGGTTTGTTCTTCTAATTGCAAGTTTATAGTTTACACCAATAGGCACAGGTTTTCTTCCCAATTTCAGAGCCTCATTTTTCCTCTCATTTCTGAATTAATTCATCGATGATGTGAAAATAAAGTTCCACATTATCGATGCGAATATTGATATATACACATGAATTTACTTCTCAACCGACTCAACTATACGTCTGTGAAACAGACTCTTAAAAATAATTTATTACTTCACTGCCTAAAAAATAAACTCGTAAACATTTTCAGAGATGATAATATATTTTTAAATGGCCTATTGAGCTATTCAGATGACCGATAATTCGGATGTTACGACAAAACATGTTAAAAAATATTTAACAACTATTCAACTGATGCATCGAACTTCAGAATTTGAATTAGAATATGATTATTGTGGAAATTATTGCATTGAAAACAAAATCACTTTAATCGCCTCACATCAGAACATTATTTTTTAATCCGACTCGATTTTTATCGCAAACATTCTCCAGTTAAAGTTTTTTCATAATAACCCAGGAATTGAGCAATAATAATAATGATATTCTTCAGAAAATAAACCGAAGTTTTTGAAAGTGATTCAACCACCTTGTATAACTTGAGGGTAGAACTGAAACCTCTTTTGTATGATGAGTCTCAAAACAATCAGTGACTTATCTCTGAGACCAGATCAGATACAATACAGTCATTTTCTGATTGCTATTTGGAGAAACACACAAGTGCTACGTGGGTTGTTCCAAAATTAAGGTAAATGCCAAATTTTGTAGACTACGTATATTCGATTAACGTTTTTATTTAATTTCTATCTTAGTACACCCATTTTGAATACAATTTCACAGTTTTGGCTGTTTAGCATGTGAAGTATGTTGGTGCTATCGAAAAAAGAGGATCAACAAATTTGAATCAGACTTTGGTTGAAAAGTGTTAAGTTGGGTTAGGTTAGGTCAAAAGTGAGTGGGTTTCCAGCGCAACTCGCAAGGATTTATATCACACTCGACTAAATAAAGCCAGTTTCTAAGCGAAGCCGATCAGTTTGTATGTTGAGTGGTATTTCAGTTCAGATAGTTAGAGTACTGCTCTGAACAACTTTAAAACCTGATTCAGTCCCCAGCGGGACAGGCACAAAATATGTGCTCTGCTGTTTCATCATTTTCTGAATGCAGACGACACATAGTCTTCCGACAGTCCGATGATTCAAATGTCAGTGACTTTTAAGAAAGCCTATTAGACATCGTAGTTCATCCCTGCTGTAGTGAATCAACTGTTTGGTATCAAGGTTTGAATGGTGAATAAAAGCCTAGGAGTAAGTCAATCCTGGAAGATTCTGCCATAAATCTTCTTGCCATCCAGGTGTTTAATCTTCTTTTGGCAAAGCCTGAAGGGATGCCAATGACAGGTTCTGGTCTGATGAAGCTGCTTGCAGCACCCTCCTGGCCAGTATAGCCAGTAATCCAGACCAGAGACAATCTGTCAAGTATTCCTATCAATGAGAGTCGTTTTTCGCAATTAGCTACCAATTTAGAAATTGCTCCGTAAGAGCCAAAAACTTCCAACGCCGCTTGACTGTCCGAGAATATTTTTATTGACTCGTACTGACACCGTACTAACACCGGTACTTTATAAAACAGTAATTTCCAGATTACTGTGACTTCTAGTGTCAACCATTTGTCTGTTGCACTCTGTATTGAATTGATTTGTGCAATTGGCAATGTGCAGTCCACCTAGCGTTTCTCTACAGAAAAATGTGAAGAGGAGGTAGATCTAGAAAGATCTATGGTCGCTGACGTTGTGGTACAAATGGCACCACTAATGGCAAAACAAGCCTGTCTCTGTGAGCCACAGAGGTTCGCCTGGGCTATTTTCTGTAAAGCCTTAGGCCACCAGGCAATTGCACCATAAGTGATCATTGGTCTGACAATCATCACATAAATCCAAATTATTTTTGAGAAAGGGTACTAACTGTTCGAAAAAAACTGCAGATGTTGACAGTAGCACACAGTGATTATACTCTTTGTCAGGAAAATCTTCACAAGGGTTACAAGTTCACCACAGAAGGAGGAGAAGATGTAAATGAGGACGCTCGACCTGGACGCTTCGAAACTTCAACAATCGATGAAAATGTTGAGGAAGTGAAAAAAATGTTAATGGAAAATCGTCGAATCACTATTAGAGAAGTTGCTGAGGATAGCGGCAAATTGGCTGGCTCATGCCAAGCAATCTTTTTGGACATGAAGCGTGTGGTAGCGAACTTTGTTTCAAAGTTGCCAAATTTTTACCAAAGAATCCATGGTCGTTCGGTCAAAAAAGAGTATTATCTAGAATTCAAGCCCTGCTTGTAAAAAGCAATATGAAGATAATGCAGCTGCTCACTCGTTATTGCTTGTTCGTAATTTATCGGTTAGAAACAACACCTAATCATCCTCAGCCACCGTATTAACCAGATTTGTCCCTCTGTGACTTTTCTGTTTCCAAGATTGAAGATACCCATGAAAGGACGGCGTTTTGCGATGATTGAGGAGATAACAACCAATTCACTGGCAGAGCTCGTGAACTTACCAAAAAGTTCATATCAGAACTGCTTCAAGATGGGAAAAAAACGCTGTGGTGAGTGTATTACATCGGAGAGGAGCTACTTCGAAGGGAACAAAACACAAATCGATGAATGAATGAATATTTTTTGGAAAAATGAAAATTGTCCATATTTTTAAACAGACCTCGTGAAGGAAAAATTGATGAAAATAAGTGTCACTTAAAAGTTGCATCATTTTCGTTTTGAATTTTTATTCCAACCTAGTAATCTTTCTTGGCAAGTTCTTCAATTTGCACCTTTCATTTGATCAACTTTAAATTTTTTTCTGATTCCAGGAAGGTCAAAACTCATGAAGTTTCTCTTCTGGTGACTCCCATGATAATCCAGTTATATCTGTTCTGTTTAAAATCTGTTTCTTCTGATAACCAGCAGTCGCACCCCTTCGAACGAAAACCCTCAGAAGGCGAAACTTGTGCGAGCTAAGAACTAACGAGGTCTCACCTTTTAACGTATGATTCCTAACGTGTGATTCTAGAAACAATTCAGAACGAATAATTTCGATATATCACATCATCTACCCATACGCTTTATTAATCCAACCGTTGGCAGGATTGCGACTGAATTGATATATCAACACTTCCACGTAGACTACAACAGCAATAATTCAAAATACGTTTTCCCACAATGTTTATCTGGCTACAGTGAAACTTCTATTCGAATAAATCACCAGTCAATCTGTTTTGTAACCCAAACATGTTCATCTTTTATCTATCGTTAATTTTGAATGTTACTATTGCTTTCCCCAATATTCACTGCGACTTCAATTCCATTGTCCTTTCTGTCAATTTTAAACGCATCACGGAGTAATTGTTGATCAATTTTAGAGTCTGTTTTGATATCAGTGTTGCATTGTGTTCACTTCTTCATGTAATGAATCGAATCGATACGAGCCAAAGAGTGGTTTCATGGGTGGAGGGAGATATTTTCTCACAGGAAAATATCCGAATATTCTTTCAACACAAAATTCTAACTATGGTATTTAATGTGAACAGGTCAGTGAATGAGCAAGTAATTTCCTAACTTTTGACTGAAATCAAACACAATTTCAACGTAATACTTTGAAATTCAGGTCAAAATGATCTGATCACTGCATTTCTAAGAGAACAAGTCGATCTGATCTCATAAACCAACTGCTATATTCAAGGCTGATATGAATTTTTGGGATACTAGAAATAAATTGACTAGAACTGGCCCATACTAGATGAAAATCCATGAAACTCATTAATACAGTTTATTGTATGATTTTTTTTAGCTGAATGAGTCTACCTGAGAAGGTGCGGTATGAATTCATTAAATATGTATATGAAAAAATTGAATTTTTGAAAGTACCGTAATTATACTTAACTTTTTTTACCTGGAAATAAACAAATTCAATAATGGCGAGTTATTCAGTTCAGTTTGGTCGTTCATGAGATATTGAGAGTTTTTGAATTTGTTTATTCACATACTCTCCAACAGGTTGAGTTTTAAACCTTTCTTCTGGAAATGGAGGGGCTTGAATTCATGGTTGAACTCTGTGATTAAAAGAGTGGCATATGTGGAGTTTATTTTTTCATTTTGAAAAATATTTCTGTGTTCCTTCATGCGGGCTCTGAATGTCCTTTCAGTTTGACCTATATAAAACATCGAACATGACCCATATGATAATTTATACACTCCCAATATGCATGCCTAAGTTGTTGTTGATTTTGAAAGCAATATTCACACCTTTGTTGTGCATACAATTTTAAATATTCGTAGTGGTTTGGCCTAAGTACGTTGAGGTTCTATAACTTCCATCCACATCGCTTCGAATTGGGTAAACTTCCTTCATAGTTAGGCTGAATAACTTTTTTGATAATAGAGAATGTATTAGACTGCTATCGTAATCATGTTGACGGCTATTTATTTTATTATGTTCAATTCTTTATTGAAATTCGCATCTGACAAGGGAACATTCATCAGGATCATTTTTTCCCAAACAAACAATTTTAAGCCAATTATTGAAAAATAATTTTGGTGAACTCCCTCAGTCGTAGTTACCCGTGTTTCCATCATCATTGATATTCTCAATACTCTTTCAAATATTTCAAATGTTTTTATCTTTCCGTACGAGCCACCAATGGTCACATCTGAACAAATTGGCATATTATACGAGTCATGAAGGCGAGAACGAAATAAAATGCTCTGGTTGATAAAACTGAACGAAAGAGGCGGGTTTTGTAAGGGATACGCGCTGCTGTAGGGGTGGCACCCTCTCTAAAATATTTATAAATTAACTGAATCAGTCTTACGTGGCGAAGGTATTCTTAGTTTCATGGATGATTGATTTCATGCGACACTGTAATGCGTATATCTAGTATTCTTACCCTGTACTCCCGTCTTGTTGGGGTCGACCTGTATTGATTGAGCTGAACGTAGTCCAACATAGTGTTATTCTCACTCAGTACAACTATTACCTATGCAAATTCTAACAGAAATTGATGCCAAAGCATCTAAATACTCGTATTAGGATATGGAAATTTCATATAGAGAGTAAGTCACAAGTACCAAAGACAAAACATCCAAATTAGACAAATCAGGAGTAAATAATTCCAATTGTGGAATTTGTCCTAAGTTATGTATTAGTCAAACCGGCAAAACCATCAGGAATCGCATTCAGAACTTCATATAAGCTATGTAAATAAGAAAACAAGTTTGACATGAGCATATCATCTTTTAGGATAAAATCACATCTTTAACGGGGATTCAAAAATTGTGCTTGTATAAAATAAACACGGAAAAAAATGTTGCGAAAATTTCTACAATTGTAAACATTTTGTTACAAATTATATCATATATAGGGACGACTCCAATTTGTAATATTATTTACTACAAAATTGTGTACATACTTTTTTACCAAACCATCAGTCAAAAATTCATACAGCACATAATAATAATTTACCGGAATTGTGCTAATAGTTGCAATATATTTTAGCGAAAACTCAAACAAATCATATGAGTAATTACTATACAATGATTAATGAATGAAAACTCATCTATCACTTTTTGAAATAGTATGTTTTAATCATTACTAAGCATTGTTCGAAAAAGTACCTATACAACATATTTGTGGAGGAATATAATACAGAGAGTAACAATTCAACTTCATTTCACAGTAAACCAAAATATATTTCTGATACCTACTTCTTGTTCAATTTTCATTCATAAAATATAACAAAAATTGAATTCAAAAAGTTGAATGTAACATCAACATATCTTGATAAAGTTGTTTGTCAAAAAAGTTGAGGAATGACAGGCACAGTTAGGAATTAAAATGATAAACGATTCCAAAATTCAAAATACAAATCATTGATCTATTTTTTATTTTGAATAAAAATTTTCAAAGGTGACAAACAGTGTAAAACCAAACAAAAATAATTACATTGAAAATGTCTATCTAGTATAAGTAAGTAGTAAAAATTTTTTAAGATCAAACTAACGATTTTTCTCATTTCAAGATGATTCGAAACACCGTCGATAACTATTTATCAATTACTTATGAAACTAACCGAACTGCTATAAGCTTGATAATTCCACTGTTACCTAAAACCAAATTCTAAAAAAAAATAATGTTTCTAGAAGAAGCGACTTTATTGAGAAAACTTGACGGTTTAGGTATAGGGACATGATATATCATCTTGAAGCATTTTTCACCATCTTTCAATTTACCGAGTGATATACAGGGGGTTTCATTTGAAAAAATGAACTTTTGACTACTTTTATGCACAATGGAAATAATAGTAATTTTAGCACGCCCTGTATGATATGGAGTCGATTTCTTGGTGTTATTTGAATATTTCGAGTTGAGTTTGTCCAAACTATCATCAAAATATCAACTTTTCATGAATTGAGAGTACTGATGTACTTAATTTCAATGAAGGCTATGTTTTGGACCATATTTAGCACAATTTATTTTTTATCTCGAAAACAGATAGAGATAGGTATAGGACATTATCAACAAAAAAGTATGAAAATACCAAAGCGATTCCAAAAATGTATTAATATACGGGGTGTTCCATTAAAAAAATAAAGTTGCTAGAACTTTTTGATGAAAGTGGCAACGCCGCAATGCTGAAAATATTTTAGATTGATAGAACAGGTAAGGAAATGTGAGAGGTGAAATTTTCAGAAGAATCATGCTTTGCGTTTTCCAGAAACGTCTACCCTACCATCGACCGTGAGTCACGCTGTATACCTTTGACTTTTTTTATGGTTTTTCCAATATGTGTTTCCCATTCAAGATCGTGAATGTTTTCTGTATTCTGAAGAACAATAAAATTAACTTTTTTATTTATGAAGACACAATAAATGCAGAGAGATATCTCCAAATATTAAGGACGACTGTAACTTTTCTTGAAAATTTGCCTTTAGAGGAATATAAGAATTTGTGGTTTCAACTGGACGGAGCGCCAGCTCATTCCACCCAGGAAGTTTCCAGGAAACTTGACGAACTCTTCGACGATAGTTGGTTTAGGCGTTTAGGGCCGTGGGATTGGCCATCGAGATCACCCGATCTCACGCCACTTGACTTTTTTATGGTGTGTTTTAAAAGAAAGGGTATACAGTACTCCAGTGCCTACCAAAGAAGAATTGCGACGGCGAATAGTGCGGAGTATTGAAGATCTGGATCCCCAGGAAATTGAAAAAGCAACCACAAGTCGCGTACAAAAAAACATTTCAAAGTGTTTAGAATGTAATGGACAACATTTCCAGCATTTATTGTGAAAATGTGATATGTTTCGTTATTTTTAATCATCCTTGTTCTGTTATTTTCTGCCTTTCCAATGTTATAACCCAGAAAATCTTACTTTCTACCTAGAAATGCTTCATTCTTAGAACAGTTGTTCCCTGGAAACTTTGAACCATAGTTAAGGAAATTATTTTGAAACCTTACAAACTTCTTCTCGTTTATTGGTGTTAATTCAGGATATATTTGGTTAAATTTTATGCAGATTCTGAGAATGATTTGATCACTTTGTTCATGTGTAATCAATAATTTCACAAGAACTTTATTTGAATAATCGATATTTCCACTTGCAATTGAATATTTCAAGTTTGTTCAAACTATCATCAAAATATCACCTTTTCATGAATTGAGAGTACTGATGTACATAAGTTCAATTAGGGCTATGTTATGGATCATATTTAGCACAAATTATTTTTCATTTCGAAAACCAATCGATAGGTATAGGACATTGATAACGAAAAAGTATTATAACAAAAGAGCCATTTCAAAACTGTGTTAATATATGGGGTGTTCTTTTTAAAAAAATAAAGTTGCTAGAACTTTTTGATGTAAGTGAAAACGCCGCAATGCTGAAAATATATCAGATCGATAGAACAGGTTAGGAAATATAAGATATAAAATTTTCAGAGAATTACTGCCTTGCGTTTTCCAAATACATTCAACCTGGGACCGACCGTGAGTCACACTGTATAATAAACTTTGTTCAATCTACCGTATTTTCGTTTGAGATACAATCCTAGATACATACAATTTGAGAAATATGAGTTGATGATGTAGTACCAAAAACCTATCGATGATTGGTAATGTTGAAAACGTTGAAAATGTTGAAAAGGGGAAGTATGACGTGACATTCTGAAACCAGTGATGATTCCTTCAAAGATGATGTGGATTGTTATGGGATATTAATAATGGTGAAAACTCTGAAGACTGTCAGCGAGATGAATATATGAATATTTATGAGAAATTGACATTTCTTCGACATAAAATATGTGAATCATGACTAATTCAACCAACCTTTCAGACGACTCTTCCTGCACGAGAATGCCCGTCGTCCCATAAAATCGAAGAGTTATTTGTCATTTCTGAAAAAAGATTGATTATTTCTACTAGTTTTCAACACTTCTGAAACAACTCCATAATTTATTTTGGTAGCAGTTATAATCATTAGTTTGCCTAGTGGGTTATTGTATTATGAAAACGCATCAATTTCAGCCAATACATAATATTTGAGATGATTACATAATCAAAACATAAAATGATGGTTGCAAGTTTAGGCAATAAGATTATTTTCAAGAAAAGTATACACATTAATGCTAATACTTGATGATTTTATATCAACTGTAATAAATCGAAGTGATATTGAATATTACATTTTTGTTAATGCTCTGAAAATTTTCGTGACACAGGTGTGGGGACGATCTGAAAGTATATATAAATAAAGTCATATGGTTTCATCGTCGTTGTCAGTTACAAAACGAGATGTTAATGAAAGCAGTAAGTTGACTAGATTTAAAGACTATTCAGTCCAAAACCTGATTCTACGAAATCGTTTCTGAAAGTTCAGTAGTTTGTGTTGTGCAACAAATAGTGTCTTGTATATTCCAAAAGTATCGATTATTCGTAATGGGCCAGTAGGCCAACTGCTGTGAGTGAACAGTAGAAAATTGGTTTTTGATTTATCACTCTCAATTATGATGTGATGATAGAGATATTGGCATGCTGCATTTAGCTACTTATTCACTTCACTTCACGTTTGTTGTCATTCACAAAAATTTGAGCTTCATATTTTGATGTTACAATAACATTTCCAAAACGAATACTACCGCATTGGCTAATTCAGTTATTAGTATAGTTCAATCAATATAATGAATTATCACTGAATGAGCAACGGTGAGATTCAAAAATCAGACATATTCAATAGTCATTTTGTAATCTTCAATAAAAAATGAAGTAGTCCTAAAACTGGCTGCATCAGAAATTATTCAGTCAATTAGTACTCTGCAAGTTTCAACATAAATTTTATTGGTTGAAACTACAAAACGAATACTACCGCATTGGCTAAATCAGTTATTAGTATAGTTCGATCAATATAATGAATTATCACTGAATGAGCAACGGTGAGATTAAAAAATCAGACCTATTCAATAGTCATTTTGTAATCTTCAGTAAAACATGAAGTAGTCCTAAAACTGGCTGCATCAGAAATTATTCAGTCAATTAGTACTCTGCAAGTTTCAATATAAATTTTATCGGTTGAAACTATTGAGCTTCACTTATCAAAGTAATCAGAAACTGCTAAAAATTGTGCTGTCCATAATCAACTTTTAGTTGAAAATGCAAATTTCATTATTCATAAAAATCACCTCCTATTGCTGGTGTTGAGTATCACAATAAACCCCCTGAATTGTTTGGTATGGGATTCTTTGAAAGGTAGGTTGAGAAACGTTAAACAAGAATTGTTTTTATATTTTGGATGCATTCGACAGGTCTATTGTACATCGATATTACATTCTCTAATAATTTTTTCTTCTCAATCTGCTAGCATTTTGAGTATTAGAATTATGACTCGTCCAATTTATCATATAATAGGACAACGAATTCAAAAAATTTAAATTTGTGATATGTAGTCTCCCTTCCTATATGTTTTTTGGCCTTTGCTTCCATACGGCGCATTTAACGAGCTCAATTCGGGGGGGGGTTACCGCTTTGTCTGATAGATGATCAGTCAATAATCCGCATTGTTTCTCGAAATATATTCGTTCTTCTATGACGTCTATCAACTTGTCCAAACGTGTTTGGGAAGTTTCTGTCTCTCTCTTTTGCTATTTCATCAGGTGACAGCATAGTGTCAGACGATATCTATGAAAATGGACGAGGAAAAATTGAGTTGCTTGTTAAGGTAGGCTCTAGATTCTAGAATATCCACAAGTTCTGAAAATTTGACTGAAGTCATTCGGAAATACTGGAAAAATTCCTCCTCGTCTAATTTCAGGTCGTTGAAAATATGATGAAACTGTTCCAGATTTGACCTCTTTTGATTGATGGAATGAACCACATTTTTTGTGGTCATTTTCTTCTACCTTCAATAATGCGGCGACTATAATAACGACTTCTTCGTCAGAACTGCTAGTGATGAACATGTTTCTGATACAGCTCGATGTCAACTGAAATCTCCTCAAAATCGAACAAACACCACCTCAGTATGCTGGTTGTAGCTGGACAAGTGGGCGATGCTACTACCCGTCGTCATCAGGTGACGAACAGTGCCTTGCTGTGTTGTGCTGGACAAGTAGTTTTCACAGCGCTGTGCATATGCTCTGGTTGCTATTTCAAAAGATCCTGCTGATTTCGAAAAAATCAATAATCATCTATTCTGATGAAAAAGAGAGTTGTTGACAAAGTAATGGAGTGTTTCCATTAGTTTGGAAAGCGATCGATCATTCTGCTGTCAGAATATTAGAACAAACAGGAAATTGTTTTACTTTTGCATGGTCTAATGAAAATTATTTACTTCACGAATCATTAGTTGAGATAGGCTCCTGAAAACAATTATATTCAGCAAGCTTAGATGAGTCAATATTTTTCAGTAATAAATGACCCAATATCAAATGTGTTCCATTTGATAATGAAATGTGATTGAGCTTTCTTTTTTGTTGCATCAAAAATTTTACAAAAAAATATATTAAGAGTTGAAACCGTCATTTTGGACATTTGAACAGCATCCAAAAATACGCATTTTTTAAAAGACTTATTATTTCTGAAAACTCAAATAACTTGCATTGTAACGTTTCACGATAATGGTGCAGAATTGTCATGAAAGTCTGTTTCAATATCATGAATCACATCAGTGGAACAATACTGAGTTATGAATACAGGGTATCTTGTCCGATTTGAATCCTTAGTGAAAAAGATCATTGTTCTACAAAACTCCATCTTTTGTTTAGACTGGTGAATCATTCATAAGGTTCCTCGTATGTGGACAGCAATTGAGATCCCATTCGCTTAATATTCTAATAGCAATTGCATAATGAAATACAATAAACCGAAGTTTAGATTACCTGATCTGGGTGAAGTGAAGGTTAGCTGTTTTGATTTGTTTTGCTCAAATAGTCCACTACATAGCCTCTTTCTCGATTTCTTTGACCCTCACTGGGCGAGTGAGTGAAATGATTTTGAGATTATAGTATTATAAGGAAAACTGGCTTGAGTTTGGAGTTCGAAGAAAACATTTCTCGAATGTGATTCTTCTACGAGCCGCCACTGAATGTCCGCTTACCTCAATGAATCATAATGAAGAAATTCAATATCTCGGACGAAATACCAGGAAACGAATGAACCTGCCCGAAGAAACAGTAGGAAGAAGAATAGCGAACCTTATAATGTTTATTGTTGTATGAAATTCGAACAGAAAAGTTTTATTCACTGTAGATATAATTCATGACAGTGTTAGCAAAGATCGTAAATACATTATTGAAATGATGAAAAAGTGTTTCTTCGTTCAAGATAACTCGGTATTCCTTTTGTTTTTCAATGATACTTATTTCATCCTGACCTGATATTTAATATTGTGAAAGTTATTTCATGAAGTATGGAAACATCACAACTGAAAGAAAGTACATATAACAAGTTATAAAAATATCCATCAGAACACTATTATCAATATTGAACGAAAGTCATTTCTTCTGAAAAAAATTACAGTTTTAATCGACTTTCTTTGGGTAATTTTCACAATCTGAGAACATGAAAACTTCATACAGGACTTTTAAAAATGAAACGATTCATAGAAAAAACTGTAGGAGCTGGGTTTTACCCTCCGAAACGTCAAAATGAGTATCTGGATTTTTTTTGTGAAACAAACTATTGAATGCGATGAATACACTGAATGGAATGAAAAATAATTTGCATTTAGGCAGTCACTAATAGGGGTGACCTGAATCGTTTGCTTCTAAAGTCGTATGAAGTTCTGTATTACAATTTTTGTCATTTCCAGATCAGAAAAGGTGAAAATACCCAAAAAGGTCGATGAAAATATGAAAAATGTTTGAGATGGAAATGAGTAAAACAAAAATTTTGAAATATCACGTGTTTCACATTCACAACTACAGACATTTTTCCGATGAAAATATTATTCATCTATTATATGATCCATATTCCTCATTTCTCCATGCGCCACATTTTCCCTATTCCTTTCAAATAAAAATTCTGAAATATTCTCGTACATATATTTTTGAAAGCGAAGCGATGAAATATCTACTTATTTTCAATTTCGATATGAAAATTTTCTCATGTCTATTTTCTTCTTATAATCATGTTTATTGAATACCCTTGGTCTTGTTCAGAAATCAGATTTCGAATTCAAGAGCCCTAAATTTATGTTAACTATATCCTAATTGTTATTGAATGTAACAATTTCCATGATAGTTAAACAATAGTCTTAGTGTGAGGTAATTCCTTCAATGTTATTTAATTTTTTCTATCATCCACAGAAATATTTCCAAAATTTTACATGATGATTCTAAAACGATTCATTTTTCAAAACCAATTTTTTCAGGTATTAGTTGCTTGTGCCCTTGTTTGCGTAGTATATTCAAGGCCTCAGTCTAGAAATGATCCTAGACAGTCGGGTATCCTGAAATACGATTATGACAACAATGGTTTTGGCAGATATTCATTCAAGTGAGTACACTGAAGTTTTGGTGATCTAGGTATATTCTTAGAAAAAAGTATATTTTGAAAAAAAAAGGATTTTGAGTTCAACTTCTCCATCTTTGGAAGTTTCCCACTTGTTTTTGTATAAAGATGGAGAAGTTAAAGCTGAAAGCAATTTTCTCGAAAAATGTAATAATCTAATTTAAGCAACATATCTCTGATCTAAACCAAATCAATTTGTATGAAAGTTCATTTGCATTATATTAGATAATAGCACGAAACTAAAATATTCAAACCTGTGTTGACTTTGAATATACAATTTTTCAAATGAATAAATATCTCATATTTTTCCTTCTTCACGTTTGCTGACAGAAAATGATCTGTATTTCACATATTATTTTAATAATTTCGAAATTTTTTTCAGTATTGACATACATTAAAGTGAATTTGAATTTCAATGTTGTGGTAGATTTGATTTATGGAGCTATTTTTTTAAATGCACCAACAAAGAATAATTTTGTAATCAATGTATCGCCCAGTCTTTGAAAAATGATTTATGTATATTGAATGGGTTCAATTTTTCGTACATATCTGATCTGTGACAACTATTAAACGAGACACCTAATAAATGATGAGTACAATACATATGAATGAACTAAAAAATATTAATGTGCAGTTACGATTTGGTTTTATTTCACTAAGTTGGTTACTTCCTATAGTTTTTCAAATCACAATATCGAGTGGTTCAACTCAAGTTGAACTATTCGTATAATAACAGATGGCAATAATGGCAAATATCTGAATATCCGTGAAACATAAAATGTATATAGATATGTCGTTGAAAATCTGTCTTGTAGTTCTTGAAACCAAGATCTAGACCTAGACCAACACAAATACCGCCTTTGAAGACTGTTACCCAATATATTCCGAAATAGCAATATTCTTTTTTTCCAGCGTTGATACAAGCGACGGTTTCCATCACGATCAAACAGGTGAAGAACGAGATGTAGGAACTGAAAATGAGCATCCTGCAGTGTACGGTCATTATTCTTACGTTGGAGCAGATGGAGGTAACTACTATGTTGAATATCTGGCCGACAAAAATGGATTTCAACCTGCTGGAAAACATTTACCAAAGTCCGCTGGAGTTTCCAGAGTAGGCCAACTTGGAATACCTTCTGCAGCAATAAAATCGTTAGCTGGAAATGGCTTAGGATAAAATAATTGAACTGTGCGAGTTGACTTCAAATTTTTTATATTAAAAAAATTGGTGGTTTCATAGTATCATAGTTGATTATTTCCCAACTTTTAAACAGTTTTCAATGTACTTCGGGAAAACTTCATTCAAATTAATAATTACTTTTGGATGTTTTAAAAATGAAAATGATTATTTGTGTAGATAATAAATATTTTTATTTTTGAAAATATTATCGTAAATGAATAATTTCTGCTGAATTATCAGATTTCAATCCTATCTATACTTGGAAAAAATATTGATTGAAAACCTGAATCCATTTGATGCCAATAATTTTTCCTGTACTAGAGATCTCGATATTGAAGATTACATTCTTTGAAATACATTATTTGTGAAGGACTTAATATTTTTTACTTTTTTTTGACTACATAAGTTTTCAAAATCTGAAAAATAAACAAAGCTCAATCAATGGACAATCTGTTGAGTGCATAAAGGGCAAACAGAAAAGTTCACCCCGGGAAGTTACTGCGTAATATAAACCACCGAAGAGTCCAATTAGTCAGTAACTTATTGAATTCATGAATTTTGCCCATAAATTCAAAAAAAAATAATTGAAAAAATTTATTATATTTGGCTTTCTTTAGTGGTCTACGTTTTGGGAAACAATTCACTTCGAAACTTTCGCCTTGAATTGTGAATAGCTTCAATTATTTTGACATACGTCGCACATGCCATCTGTACATTTTATTTTTGGGAATGAAAGTTTTTGGCTTTCTATTATTCCATCTTGATACAAGAAAAGGATGAGGGAATCTTCCAAGGAAAGGAAAGAAGTAATCAATTTGAAAATAAGTTTCTCTATACATGGATGTGTAGATCATGCAAAGAAGTAACTTTCAGACACTTTCCATGTAAGTGCAATTTGTTACCATTCATTCAAAGTAGAACTTATGTGAATGATATCTGATTTTCATTCCACTACGAATGTTTGAAATACAAACTGAGTGGAGAAAAGTATCTTCTGTATAATTCAGTGTTCATATAGAAG
>WOGO01001074.1:0-19551 GCA_015342085.1 Leptinotarsa defecta | reverse complement strand
GAAGTCTGCGAAGTATCAGTAGTCGCTGAGAGCCAAATCTGGCGATTACAGTGGATGTGGGTACAGTTTAAAGTTCAATTCATGTAATTTTGGCATTGTTTTGATTGACTGTTGATGGTATTTCTCTTCTGAAGATAGTCGACGAATATTACAGAAATACGCGACGCACTTCACTGTTCAAGAACTATTTCATTTGGAGAACTTCCTTTACGTGGAATAAACTTTCTGAGAACGTTTTTTCTGATCTTATTCTGATCTTATTTCATCTTCAGCGATTCAAATCCAATGTTAATCGCTACTAATTATTATAGAAAGTAAGAGATCTTAACTCTCAACAAAAGACCTACGGCAAAAACAGAAAACCTGGCAACACTGAGCAAGGCACTTCTTTTATGTGATTTGTTCTTCATTGGCAGTGGATTGATTATTATCAATATGCTGCAGTCCTATTTCATTCGTTGCAAAAATTCGATCTTTCTACTCCTAACATTGTGATTGGATATTGCTGACTCTGTTCCTAACAACCTAGGCTTGTTGAGACACCTTCTGTCAGATTTTCTATATTTTGGGTTATTCCTCAGTCTGGAGCTTGAAGTATTTGTGTTATTTGATTCTATATTTCAAGTAAAGCTTCAGAAATGCCAAGTAAACCTTCACAATTAGCAAACTTCACAAATAACAAACTTTCACAAATAGCATACCTTCACAAATAGCAAACCTTTATAAATAGCAAACTTTTAAAATGGCATGAACTCTCACAAATGGCGAACCTTTACATATGGCCATATGTAATGGTGGAACAAATGGCCCACCATTACAAATGATATGAACCTTTATAAATGGCAAACCTTTGAAAATGTCAAACCTTCAAAAATTGCAAACCTTGAAAATAGTAAACCGTTGAAAATGGCGAACCTTCACAAATGACCTACCAACACGATTGTCATTAACCTTTATAAATCACAAATCTTCAAAAATGGCAAATTTTCACGAATAGGAAACTTTCCAAATGGCATGAACTTTCACAAATAGCAAACCTTTACATATGGCAAACCATAACAAATAGCCCACCGTTACAAATGGTATGAACCTTTATAAATGGCAAATCTTTCAAAATGTCAAACCCTTAAAAATGGCCAATCTTCAAGAATAGCAAACCTTTACAAATGGCCTACCATCACAAATGCCATAAACTTTCATAAATGGCAAACATTTAAGAATGGCACACCTTCAAAAATGACAAATCTTCCCGGATAGGAAACCTTTGCAAATGGCATGAACTTTCACAAATAGCAAACCTTTACATATGGCAAACTATAACAAATAGCCCACCGTTACAAATGGTATGAACCTTCATAAATGGCAAACCTTTGAAAATGTTAAACCTTTAAAAAAGGCTAATTGTAAAGGAAGTAAATCATTAAAAATGGTAATCCTTCACAAATGATCTACAATCACATATGCCATGAAACTTTATAAATCACAAACCTTTAAAAATGGCAAACCTTCAAAATTGACAAATCTTCACGAATAGCAAACCTTTACAAATGGCCTTCCGTCACAAATGCCATAAACTTTTATAAATGGTAAACTTTAAAAAATGTCAAACTTTCAGAAATGGCAAACATAATCAAGAATTGTTAAAATTATATAACAAGTTTGGTAATCAAAGAATGGGGTGGTACTCATCGTCTAATCTTTAAGTACCAGAAACATTTACATACATATATTTCATGTTAAACTCTATGCGAACTGAGCAATAACAAAATCTTTATCCAACATTCCATTTAAAAGTCTTACTTTCTGTCTCTACATGATATTTACAGTAGAATACATACGTGACGATTCCGCTTATAACGATTATCCGTTTACAGCGACGATAATGTTTACTCCAGTTTAGTTTCATATTTAGTTATTGAGAAAATGTACCGTTTAGTGCGACTCCGGTTTAAGCGATCAACCACTTATAGCGACCGTTTTTCATGATAATACATCCGGTTAAAACGTCGTGTAATGTTTTGTTTACACAACCTGGGCACCAAAACCCCGGCATACTCCCTCTTCCTAGGTACCTCTATTGATAGGTACTACTAACAGATATTAACAGATTGATTTTACGCCAGAGGTTCCAGTATGAAGTCTTTGTCACTTGTTGTAAGTCCATAAAGTTCAAAATTAATTCTGTGAAGCGAAATGTTCTGCAATTGAAGAAAAAAAGTGCAATATTACACCAATTAGAAGCCGGTGAATCAAATGCAGCCCTCGCAAAGAAGCAATCAGCAATCCGAACAGCTAAATGAAAGTCTAATGAACTAATGTACACTTTACCACCATAAATTTAATACATTTTGTGCGTCGTCCGGTTAGTACGACATAGTATATCCGGTCCCTTGAAGGTCGTTATATCCGGATTCTACTGTAATTGGTTGACACAAGTCCCCAGTTTTGTACCACCAACTACCTATAGTTGTGTACAATGACAAACAAAAACTTCTCTTGATTTCTGTAAACCTATCGTTAGTAAAATTTTTCTTGTGGTAGTACTACAAAAATTGATTGTGGAGAGTAAACTTCAATAGAAAATGCCTTGGTGGTGATGAGCATTACCCGAAACTTTGAAGTACACCAAAAGTATGATTGCTTTCTCGTACAAACTGATTCAATGGTTATGATCTGAAAAAACTTGTTCTTTCGTTCATCTGAGTTTTCCAGTGGTTTTCTGAGAGAAAATTTTCCATTTCGCTTATTTCAGATGGACTACATGCAGCAATCCGAGCACTATTAGTTTATTCATTATTATGTTATACTATATTTTACTACTGAATCCGTTGACGGAAAGTTGATTTGAGTCAGTTCTCTGTCATCAATTATGGCGAAGGCGCTAAGTTCAATAATGTCATCGATCCATATCGAAGGACTCCAGCAGATTCCTCAAAGCTTCTTCAACTCGTTTAAGGGGTGATCTTTTTTTCATATTTTCTATAGTTATCTAGGCTACCAAAATTGTTTGGGATATATTAGAAGTAGATGTTCAAAGAAACTTGAAGAAGTTCATTAAAAGTCTGCGAATAACTTTTGTTTTGGCAGAAGAAAGAATAGATATTGATTCCCCACTTTACATACCGAATAGAAACAGTTCACCAGCAAAACTGTACGGATTCACATTTATCATCTATGCTGGTGATTCATTGACTAATCCAACCTCAAAGTGTAATTGTCAGACATAACCACAATCTATTTCTGTTTCAAAGCTTGATTATCGTTATGAGCTTTCAGTTGATGGTTGCGTATAGTAGTGAAATAGAGAAAAATTGTTGGACCATGCATTATTTTCTCCGTTTGAAAGAGTGGCAGACAATTAATTCTATATTCAGCCCTGGTTTTGATACAGAAAGAAAATATCATGAACGTGACATAAACTGAAACACGTAGACTTGATGAAGGAGTTGAATTACGTCCTGAAGAATCAATATAATGTGACCAATTTATTTTGTCATCGATTACAATGCCCAGCGAAGTGATATTTCAATTTTCAGTATTATTGGAGGTCAGATCAGGCCTTCTCTGGAGTATTTTTACCATGTATAGAACTCTGCCCACAAACATACCCTGAAGTTGCTGGATTCCATCCAGAAAAAACCATCCGCCTGATTGGAGACCCGAACGTGCAACCTTGATTGCCTGGAACATCGAAGAAAGGTTGGAGATTTGTCTCTCTTCTATAGATACTTTCAAGTGACTTGCCACATTTGATTCCACCAAGAATGGTACATATCAGAAATACGCGACGGGCTGTGGCTGCTCATCGTTTTGAGGTTCAACTCAGTACACTTCGAAATTTACTGTTTGATTTGTTCTTCCATACATTTTGAACCTTACCTATAGCACAATATCAGACAACTGAAGTCTTAACTCTCCAACAAACATTGTCAATCACTTTCAAACATACTGTTGTGAATTATCCTCTGAAAAAAGAATATTAGCAACCACCACTGTTCTTCGTCAATCAACTGTGGCTTCGCAAGGTCGCCCTCAACTCGACTTGAGCTTCTCGTTTGTTCTAGATATCGCGTCGCTTCGAGAGACTTCCCTATCGGCTTCCCGAGAGTTCCATTGCGATATGTAAACACTTCCAACAGGCAGATGGGAAAGTCTAGTTGAAAGTGCGGCACGAAGTGAGCAAATGAGGCGATAAACATTCGAGTGTTAGTCTGAAGTTCGGTTGAAACGTTTGTGTCATATTGGCAGTGGAGCGGTGAAATATAGTTGAGTTTGATCGTACAGTGTAGTTAATTACTGCCAAACCCCCGGGGAAAACGTGATGATACGTTCAGTATTCTAGTTAACTATACGGGTGGTTATACGTAAGGATTAAAAGTGAAAAGAAAAAAATTTAATCGAGCTCGTCAGATTTTCTAAGGGGGTGTTAAGTACAACAAAAAAAAGTTCTTATTTAATAATCTGACGATTTCGATCTGACGCAAACTCGCGGCCATCATTATAATGTGCAAAAAAATTCGCCATTTTGAAATACTCAAGCGCATCAGATTAAGATATATATGGTTCGTCTTTATGGTTTAGACATGATGTCTCATAATCTGACGATTATCTAGAGGGATTCGCTTAGTCTGACAAATTGTTTTTTCAATTCATTGAACTTAATTAATTGAAAAGCTCAGGAAATAGCATGCAAGTAAATGAGTGTATGTTTTTTGAGTAGAATACTTGTATTTATAAGAAATAATTTTAAAAATGCTCAAAAAAATTTAAATTTTACGAATAAAAGTGGTAGAGAATTCAATTTCTCTTTTCTTCATTACGATTTCCTACCATGTAGTAACAGCTACATCCATCAATTAATTGATTCATTAATCATCATCTTCATCTTCATCACTAACGAGTCTCTGTAATCAGATGTGATGGCGTCATGGCAACAGCGGAGTGAGAGAGTAATAGATAGAGAAAAAGTGAATAGAGAATAGAGGAATAGAAACTCAGAGAGAGAAATATAGGTATCACACAGCTGCACACATTAAACTTTATCGACGAATTTCTGTTATTTCGACTTGCAGAGATCGTCAGATTATATATTTTTCGTTATTATTGAATTAATTCCTTCAAAATAAAAAAAAATTATATACGCTCCAGAATGTCGAAATGACAAAATGACAACTTTGCTGCCCTCCCCTTTCTTTACGTCACTCTCAAATTGTCAGATTACTGGAATATACACTTTTTAGCAGGTAATTAACTCACCCTACCTCAATCTGACGCGCTCAAGAGTTTCTGATGATCAATTTTTTTTTACTAATCTGATCCTTTATCCCCTACAGGCGGCCTTATTTATATATGAGGCTCATATTTGGTGGAGATACTTAACCGGGTGCAAGGTATCCCCCTGTATATTAATCTGCCGTGCTTTAGCAAATCCCGAAATCCCCGCTTGGGCTCCCCTATTAATAGTAATATTTTGAACATGCAGGTTAACTATATCTAACCTAAGAAATGAAATATCGGCATACAGCAATCGTTTATTGTGTCACTTATATACAAAAACGTTACAGCTCTAAAGGAATAGGTTCTTCAATTAATGTGATGGCAATTATGATTCATGAAATATTGCAGTCGTTCTGTTTGATACTGCTTTGGTACAATCATTCATTTCTTACAAAAATACACTTAACCTAATGACTTGTGTACCAAATCGAAATATGATTCACAGATAACTAACTCATCAGTTCTTGCCTATTTAGGAAATTGATGAAGGTTTTTGAGACCCTTTTTTCAAAATTGGAAATGTGCTAAATCGCCAAAATGATAGTTGAAAAAGTTGGAGTCTGCAAAAATACAGTTTTATGCTCAATTGTCTTCTCAATTTCAATTTACATAGGAAAGAGATATTCTGTCAATAATTAGCAACATAATGAATGTATGATTCCATTGGATGAACAAAGTACATACAAAAATTTAAGACATCCAACTATTCCATTTCACAAGTGTCAAATAGCTCGTTTCAAGTCAGTGAAAACATAGTATTGAAATGTCAAAATAAAAACTTTCGAAACATATCTCATTTCGTGAACAGAAACGATTATGTAACAATTGCACTAAAATTCACTATAGAACTAATGGGACTAATTCTAAACTAATCTTGCATATATCCCAACACATAGAGTGTTTTGAGCTCGAAGTCCTTCATTTCTGAAATACTCTCTTCCATAATATGTACATGTATGCTGATTTCTCAAAACAGATAAATTGAGTATAATTTTTCAAGTCAAAAATATGGAAAATATACCGTGTGAAAATTTTCGAAAACGTGTATCTCTAGGATGAAGAATAAAAATAGCTATTTATGACATGAGTGGTAGAAGTGAGGTTTTATTTTGTGAGAGAAAAAGTTTGCGAAACGAGCGTAGCGAGTTGAACAATTTCACGAACAAAATAAAAGTTACTTTCAAAACAGATTTTCATACAAAGTTTCTTGTACTACTTTCCTGTTTTCATAGTAAAATAGATAAATTCAATATTTTTATAAAAAAACATTTTCACATCTCTTTGGTCGGAGAAAATCGTGTTAAAAATACTTTTTACACTAGTTTTAAAAATATTTTTGACGCGCTACTTTGTAAAGATCATCTTCTAATATTCTTGACAACCATTAAAAATATCACTTTTATTGACAATTGTAAAAAAACTGCTGCTTTTTCCAACCATGAAGCCCAAAAATATCACAAACTGATACCATAAAATATAATTTATACAAAAACCGGAAAATACCTAAAGTAATACTGGAATTGATTAATATGCAGTATTAAAAAAACATGAGGATAGTTGTAGAAATATGATAATGATGATGCATTTAGGAAACAGAGAAAATTTAGAAATAGAAAGATTTAGCAAAGAGAAAACTGTTAATATATTTAGATTTTTTCCAATTCTGAAAACGGAGGCAAATTTTATCCTCCGTAACGTTGAATATTGGGTTGGATGAAAAGTTCGTAGGTTAACACATAGATGGCGCTAATTGTATGAAATTCATACGATTTTTTTTTTGTTAACTTTAAAAGACACGTGTACAAATTTCACAGCTGTAGGATTATTAATTTGTGGAATAGAATATTTTGAGAGAAGCAACTTTTGTTAGTTTGAAGAAAATGGATAAAAAGGAGTTTCGTATGTAAATCGGTTTTTAACCAGGCGGTTCGACGTGGGTGCTCTGTTCACTCACTCGAATTGACTGCCGTGTTGGTCGGTGGTTCAAGCCCTAGACTGAACGATCGATTTCCACTTGTTAGGAATCACAATAGGTGAGACCTCGTTAATCCTCAGCTCGCACAAGTTTCGACTGCTGAGGGTTATCGTTCGTAGGCGTATGACAGCTGGTTAACGGAAAAACAGATTTTAAACAGATTTTTTTTAAATAAAGCATTGCTTTTTGGCACCAAAAACTGTTGAAGTCAAGGCTTGGCTTGATTAACATCATTCGGACTTTGCAACAGAAAAATCAATCATTGAGAAGTGGTATGCTGAGTTCAAATGATGAAGAATGAGAACTCAAGACGATGGATGAAGTGGAAGTCGAAAAGAGGTTATTACCAACGAAAACAGAATAAATAATTTTGGATGACCTCAAAGTGGAGTTGATCAAGATAGCTGAGGCCTTTAGGATATCAAATAAACGTTATTGGACATCGTGCATGAATATTTGGGTAAGCGAAAACTCTGTTCGAAGTGGGTACCGCGCGAGCTCACAATTGACCAAAATCAACAATGAAACGATGATTGTGAACAGTGTTTGAACCTGTTCCACCAAAAAAACCCCGAATTCATGCGTCGATATATGACAGTGGATGAAACATGGCTCCATCCTGCAAAGACGCAACAATCGGCTGGAAAGGTTTAGGTGTCAGTATTTTGGGATCTATGTTAACAATGGAAAAACCATCAACAGCGACAGTTACATACCGCTACTGGGGCGTTTGAAGAACGAAATCGCGAAAAACCGACCCCATTTGAAAGAAAGTTAGCAAATGAGAGGCAAGGAACATCAAGGATGATATGCGACAAGAACGATTAGCAGCAATAATGCCGATGCCATCAACACGCTGACCATACCTTGGACTCCCCGTGGAGGACACAGTATACCTAGGAAGAAGCTCCCGTTTTCTCCAGCAAGACTCCTGGGAGCAATGGGAGATCGGAGCAGACCCAAGATATCCTAAAGGAGTATCCACAGGAAATCAGAAAGCGGAGAGCTACGTCCTGGAAAGAGCTGAAATCGGACTACATCCACTCCCGGTCTAACAACCTGGACCCATATGTATTGACCACCGCAACGGACCAGTCTAACGAAACAACGGAAAACAAGAGGAACACATGGCAACATAACACAATCCGCAAACTCTGAACTTGCTTCCGCATCCACCGTATTCTCCAGATTTGTCTCCCTGTTCACAGATCACAAGAGAATGTTCGCTGGAAAAAATAAAGTGCTAATGGTATCGAAAAATGGTATCACTATATTGAATATTTAAATAAAATTTTATCAAATTTCTATTTTTCTTTGTTAGCCCAAGAATTTTTCAGCCTAACTGTTATGTATGAAATATCTCAAACTCTTTTTTTGAAAGGCAAAATTATTGACTACGACAAGGTATTGATGAATAAAACATTCTTCTTCGTGAAAAAGACTTATCGTGGTGAACTACACGTGTAAACAGTTCTCTGTTAAAGTTTTTATATTCTTCAGATTATGAACTGTGAAAATACTCAAAAAAGTCGATAAAAATTTGAAGATTATAGTTTTATTATTTTTATGAATGATATAATTATTGCCCGCTTCAGACGAGTAGAAGAAGCTTTCAGTAAAGAAAATATTTTAAAGCTCAAAATTAGAGGGTCTTTGTAAGCCTGTGTGAATTGTCACACACTTTGTTCTAGGCCTGAACCTGATTTCAAATTGAATATAGGATGAAAAAATCGCTCTTGTCTGATTTCATAAATTCAAAATTGAAGTTTTTTATAAAATTTTTTTATATATAATGCTTCTAACAAACTCATCTTCCGTCCATTATTGCTCGTTTAGATAATTTCCATGTTCTCTTTATTCGTTGTGTGATCCATTTCTTGTATAATAATAATAATATTTTTATTTCTTTGAAGTGATCATTTAACAATGATATAGGAAACGTTAAGTAAAAATAAACATGTGGATGTGTAATACGGAGTTGATAAATAACATAGAGATCACAATTATTTGGAATAATACTCAAAATACTCATTGATAGAATAAAAACATCCCTCTAAAAGGTATTCCTTAACTTTCCGTTTGAAAGTAGACATTAATGGGATAGTCTTTATATATGAAGGCAGACAATAACTTAGAGCCTGCTAGAGAGGGGGATTTTTTAAACAATCTCGTACGATATTGCTGCAGTTTAATTAGATTTCCATTTCTTGTTGGGTAATTGTTGAAACTCAAGCTCCTTCTTTTTAACAAAAAGCAGACAATTATAAATGTATACAGATGGTAGCGTTAAAATTTTTCTTTCCCTTAAAATGGGTCTTTCTACAGGAATATGTATGTCGAAGACCATACAACATACATATTCTCCTTTTGTCAAAGATGAATGCTCAACTGATGTTAATCCCCTTTTCCCACAAAAGCACATTATGAGATAGTATTGAATAAACCATCGCATAGTAAATGTTCAACAATTGCTCTTCATTCATAACCTTTTTAAGTTGTACCAATGCCTAAAAAAATGCAAACATAATTTATGTGAATTTGCCAACTCAATCCAGAATCTATAAAAAGTTCTAAGAATTTTGTGGTTTCCGACGGATAGATAGTGACATTATTTATATCAACCTGTGTGTCAACCTAAGTGTCTTTGGTTGAAGAATTGAACCAACACCGTTTTGTCGGCATTGACTATAAGTTTATTTATTTATTATCAGCTCCTTCTGACACTGCAGTATCATCGCAAAAAGTAATATTGATTTTGTACCTAGATGTTAAGGTATATCATTCATATAAATCAGAAAAATCAGGGGTCCCAAAACACAGCCCTGTGGAACTCCAATGTCTACGTTGAATGTATATGTACGTATATGTATAAAAATCTCACATTCAAGTCCCACAATGACCAACTAGATTTTTGCAGCTTTCCACTTTTCAAATTATGAATTTTTGACCACTAGATTAGAATCTATTGGTACTTGTACCAATCCACAAGTTTCATTTTCTGAATAATTATCGTTTTGGTAGTGGTAGTGATAACACAGGTAACATTTTGTTATTTCAGGTACCTGTTACAGGTACCAAAAACACATATACCCACTATTTCATTGTATATTTGAGAATTTGTTTGTTGAAAACACTTGTTACTTGAGAAGTCAGACAAAAGATATTTTCTTTTTCCTATATTCAATATGACTTTCTAAAAAATAAATAGGATATCAATCGGACAAGCTGATTTCAAATCATCACACGGTATACCAACACTGACTACGAAGTTCCATTCACTACGAAGTTCAACAATAATATAATATACAGGAATATATACAGGAAAAATGCACATTTTTTTATATACAAACACACACAAAATGTAAAACACGATTAAACCATCTGTAATCCCTTCGTGATATTCTCCACGTGTTCCTTCGCTTTCAAGCGGAGGGCAGCTATCGAGGTGCTACGCAGGTCCGGGGGGGTACTGTTGGGGGAAATGGAATGCGAGTGTGCCAGGGGGGGTCTTCCTGGATCTGTTGGTAGCGGCGACGTGAGGTAACTGGGGTAGCCTGTCTGGGGGTGGCTGAGGAATCCTGGGAGAGCTGATAAGAGTGGGGGTGATAACCAGGGATCCATGGGGAGAGACAGGCTGGATCCAGCCGCCCTGGATAGAGTAGCTGCGTGGTATTCGCTAAGACCTAAACGAGCCGCTTCCATTTTTTCTTGGCGACGCCATTTTGCACGACGATTTTGGAACCACACCTGGAACAAAAAAAAAGTGAGGTAGGATAGATGACAACCGTGAATGACCTATTGAGCCTATATTTATGACTTGCTGTAATAGACCAGTGCAAAAGCATGAAGGGAAAGAAATCAAAAACAGCGTAAACATTTTCAGAGACTGTAGAAAATAGTGTTTATCACAGGAAATCATCAGGAATTGAAAAGGTATGTTATAGAATCAGTTCCACAAATTAAACCACCGCAAGATCTATTGAGTTTTTATAAAAATAATAAACGGGTTGATACTGAATTCAATTTTGACGAAATTAACGATCTGTTTGTTTACAAAACCTATTTGTGAAATAGAAACAAACGCTAAAGGATGCGATGTGTTGAGTATTAGGCTGATAAAGCTGTGTTGCCCTCATATCGTACCCTATATCACCCATATCATAGCTATGTTGTTCCACCGCCCTTTTACATATTGTGGATGATATAATGAAAGTAATAGACGAATACAAATGTGCGATGCTAGTCCTACTAGATTTCAGCCGGGCGACTATTTGAAAAATAGACAGCAACTGGTTAGTATAGGGGAAAAACAATTCAGATATCTTATATCTCAAATCAGGGGTACCTCAAGGATCCATACTCGGCCCTCTATTGCTCTCTATATACACATCCAACTTACTATAGGTTCTTCACACTTGTCAGGTGCATTTATATGCTGATGATGCTGAAATATACCGCAGCTGTCCAGCGAAAATGATAAACAATGCATGTGGCATTATCAATGCAAATATAAATAGATTTGTTCAATTGGCAACGGACCACTGTTTATTCATAAACCTTAGTAAGTCAAATGTAATGATCTTTGTTCCAAGATTTCACCGTTCCATAGTGAATAACTCTGTGAATATCTGCATTCGAAATGAGCCACTAGATGTTGTTAGTGAAGCAACAAATGGTGTTTCGATGGATGTAGATCTGAGATTTAGAAAATTTGTAAATAAACTCTTACAACGTGCCTGTTCTGCACTAAAAATAATTTATGGTAACCGACATATTCTGCCTTATTATGTGAAAAAGTTCTTATGTGAATCTTTGGTGTTTTCAGTTCTCAATTACGCGGATGTTCTTTATGGCCCATGTTTAATCAATCAATACATAAATAAGATTCAAAAAGTTCAAAGCTCGTGCCTTAGGTTGATTGGTCGGCGACACAGGATCTCATATCATATAAGATCTGCTTGAGAAAATGGACTATATAAAATAGACTATAGACTGGATATGAAACTCTGGTTAAGTTATTCTACCCTGTTAACAAACAATCAGTTTCATAGAGTCTTGTATACTCGCTAAACTGTATTTCTGGTCGCACCCCCTTGAAGAAGTGATGCAGGGTGAAAGCGAAAAGGGAAGATCCGTCCGCTAGATCCACCCCTAGTCACCCTGGCACTCTTGATTATCTGTATTCTTAAGTTTCGTTGCTCGCGGCCATGTTGATGCTTCGGGCGAAACTCGAAATTGGTTTTGAACTGATGCATTAATTGACAATTTGATGTCATTCTTTGGCGCGGCTAATGGCGGACTGAAGCTGTCTTAAATTGACTAAATCCAATAAAAACTTTTAGCGAACTCCCATGTTAGCTGAATGCAATTTTCTCGTGTTGTTCGGCGAATTGTGTAACTTCGTAAAAGGAAGCTGACGGCTCCGAATGGAGTTTTTATTTCGTTTAAGAATTGAATGCTTCATGAAAGATGTTAGCGAGAGAGAAACAAGCAATAATTGCTATTTAGGTTCGGTGATAAGGTTGTTTGTATTTCTCCAGCGGTACAATCATGACCGATTAGAAAATCTGACGTTACACAACTACGTCATAAACAATCAAGTTCTGGAAGGTCCTGACACACTCACCTGACACATACTATCTGGGCATTACTTTTGATTCATCCTCATCGCATGTATGGATTGTTAATTAGCAATACTAAAGACTTCGAAGAAGCTTCAACATTCAAATTACTTTATCTCACTTTTGCTCGACCTAGGCTGGAATATGCTTCTATTGTGTGGAATAGATTAATTAGAAGCCCTTCAAAGGCTCATCTTGAACTTGAACTCATCTTTTGAACTTGAAGGCACTTCTCCTACTATAGGAATACTTTCTTATTATGAATTACTTGAGATTCACATGTCAATTTTGATATGTGTAACCAATCTTGAATGTCTTTCACAAAATGTCTGAGAAGCTTTGGATTGATACCTCCCCAACCTATAATACCATAAGAGAGTTGCAATTGAACCAAACCATAATACACTGTAGTCATATTTGGAATTTCGAGCCATTGTTTCAATAGTTTGAAGCGAAATGAAAATCCTCGTAATTTTCGAGTTAGATATAATACATCCTATTTCATAAGTCGATCGATCATTAAGCCAAGGTATTTAATTGAGATACTTTCTGGAATCAATAAGTTTTGATTGATAATTAATGCACATATGTTCGGTAGTTTATTGGCATAAGAGGTGAATGGTGGATATTAGGTTTTTTCTACGTTCAAGGTCGATTTGTTATATTGAAACCTCTTCATGATGTTTCTCAAATCTCTTTCTGATTTTATCTTGAGGTCTTGCCATGTCTCCGCATTATAAAAGATTACTTGGAATGCATGTTTGATAAAATATTCATATAGATAATGAAAAGTATGAGACCCAAGACCGTACCTTGCGGAACTCCGTGAGTAATTGTACTTTTTTTCCATCGATGTTCTAGTATCTCCAATACCAATTGGAACAGCACAGATAAGAAGTTCTCGCCTCGACATAGGCGTCGGCATATTATTTTTCAGTGGTAGTTTTTCAGTTACTTATTCTTACAATCATAGCAATTGATCACCCCATGAAAAAGTTATCTCAACTGAATCTTTCCACCAAAAAACTTCGAAATGTAAGGTAGTTGAATGTAAGGTAGTAGTTGAACAAGCAATGCTTGTAATCAATGCTTTTTACTCATGAAACATTTGAAACACGAAACGCACATAATGATCAGTAAAACAGGCTCGTTTATAATAATCCAGGGTCATTTCAAAACCATTACGAGGCTGGTTATTCTGGATATAGCAGTAATAAGGTCTCGTGCATTTTTTATCCACTACACCGTTAACTCATCCAATAATATCATTTCCGATTGTATTTCACATAACTGAAAAGGTTTTTTTGGAAAACAAATACGCTACCTACTTACTATAAATCAAAGATAACATCCACGGAGCAAATTACCGGCATAAAGTGGTCGTTATTTGGTCTCTACAGGCAATAATGACTATAAAACAGCAGTCACAAACAGGTGGTTATATAATTTCTCTTATTTTGTCAGCATAACAAAAGCCGTCGATAAAACGAACGCCTCTGCTAGAAAATTGATGTATACATATTCCAATTTTATATCCATTTCCTACACAAATACCACTATTTATATTGGAAATGGATAATCGATCTATCTTCCCTATTGGACGTTTTATATGCTTTCGGATTGATTGCTTGACAAATATAATCATGTTTTTTCAAACAGAATAATTAGACAGACCGATCAATTTCTCTATTTACCTACTTCCGAAATTATTCCTGTACCTACTTCTCGAGTTTGAAAACTACTTATTAATGCTGGATAATTAGGTAGCGAGTTGGTTGTGACGAAGATGAGTCATCGTTAACGACATTAATGGATAAAGAGATCGACGTTAATAGCTTTATTTATTTGAAAATACCTGTTATGATATTCAATAACAATGATGATGATTTGAACGTGTCGGTCCATAGGAAAAAAACACATTTCACAAACCAAGCTGGTATCATCAGGAGATGACCTGGAATAACTACTCATGCTCTAGAAGATTACAAATGGTTTATGATTCTTAAACGAGTTGATGATGGAGAACTATACTGCTTATCAAAGAACGAATATCATGAAATGCCCAATAGTTTTCGAAATAAAGGCAATATTCTTAAAAGTTATTGGAAAACAGTTGTTTGACTTTTCGATTATGCATATTTATACAGAAATTTCAATATTTACATTTGTTCACAAAAAGGATTTGAGGTTTTAATAAGTTCCAATTAATATATGCGAGCGCTTTCAATAGCAGGCTAGGCTATCGTCTTCATGGCTCTTCTCAAACTGAACGTTTTATCATCTTGTTTGTTCTTTTATACGGTTGTCTCTTCAAATTTGCCTGTGAATTTGAGACATCCGGATGAAATGAGAGGACAAATACCTGCACTAGGGCGTTCTAACCGTATAAAAAAACAAACAAGAAGATAAAACGCTCAGTTTGAGTAGAGCCATGAAGATGGCATATAATAATTAGAGGTTATCAAAGCTTCAAATCCTGTTTTGAATAAATGTTAATATTAAAATACTGAAAATGAAGGAAAACTAGTTGTATCGATCAAAATTATACAGAAATGAATCTTTCTCAGACATATTTCCTACAATTTAAACGAAGTTGCTATAGATAGAACTGACCCTGCGAATTTCGTTTCGCCTTAGAGGCAATAAAAAAGCACATTTTTCATTTTATTGATTTAATTTTTTTTATTAATCAAGTATTTCAATTATTCTTTATTAGGTTGCACTCTTCAGTTAAGCACCATGTGATACACGACTTCTTTTGTTTTATTACATCAGTTCGGACTTTCATTGTCTAATATAATATGAATTAATTTGAAAACCTTGAAAAAAAAACAATGAAAAAATTAATAACATTAACCAAAAATAACAATTTTATTAAACAAAAAACTGAAATTACAAAGAAATAACATGCAAGCAACAATCAAACAAATAAAAATTGCAATATTAATAAAAGCTGAAAATTAAAAATTAATTTGAAAATAAATGATGAAAATAAATAATGAAATTGAAAACTAAATTAATTAACAAGCAATCGAAACGTCGTGACATAACTTGGTTTGAAATCTTTCAATTTTTATTTTTCATTTTTTGTTAATAATAATTTTAAATTTTCAGCTTTTATTAATACTTCAATTTTTATTTGTTTGATTGTTGCTTGTATGTTATTTCTTTGTAATTTCAGATTTTTGTTTAATAAAATTGTTATTTTCGGTTAATCTTTTTAATTTTTTTTCAGGGATTTCAAATAAATTTGTATTATATTAGACAATAGAAGTCCGAACTGATGAAATACACCAAAAACATTGTCAACCACCTTCAAACATGTGTAGGTTCTTTGTATAGCGTCAATAAGCATCGAGAAAGGGAATCAGGAATCAGGAGAAAAATAGGGGTTCGAAGATTGTATTTTTTTTCATCAGTTTTGAAGTTGGGAACCCGAAGTTTTGGGTTGGTAGAAAATATTGTAACTAGTTGTCTAAAATTGTATGTCACGAAACTTATTGTGACAAATCAAATTCCACGCGGGCGAACCCGCGGGCAACAACTAGTATAATATAGTTTATAAAGAAAAGAAATATATTCACGAATTTTTCATCAAAACGGACAAAACTTTTGAAACAACCTAATATATTGTTTTCCATAAGTTCCAGATGATCAAACAAATTAGGAGAACAATTCGCAATGGCCTTTACAAAGTTCACATTGTCCGTTAAATTACCCAAAGACCCAGTCTGCAGCGTATGCAAATAAAATAAAAGGCGCAGGAAAAATTCTGAACCCTCTTAATTCCCAATTTCACTTTCAGAAAATGATCTGACACGACGCAACCATGTATAAAAACGAGCATAGTGTTTTTGAACAAGCGTTAATGCCAGCGCACGAATGAAAATCAAGGAAACTACGACTTTGTCGGTGATTTGCTTTAGGGCGAAAATTGAACGCCTAAGTAGAGTTCCGATGTAATGTCGTCGTGAATGAAACGGAGGGTTGCCAATAGCGGGTATGGGACTGACATAAAGTCATCTGGAGTTGAGAGGTCATTCAGGGTCCGATCGGTAGCCTAGCAACAGAGAGAAAGCCGCGGAATAACGCCACAAAATCCTTCTTGGCGTTTCCTCATAACTGGTCACTATAATCTTTCGATCTTCTCAAGATGCGGAGACGGGAGATATCAATTATGGCTCTGTTGGGAAGAATTTGGCATTTCCTGGACGCAGCCGCTGAAGTAATTAAAAGATCGATTCAAGGGAAAACAACGTCAACAAGATAATGTGATAGTGGCGGAAATAGTTATTTTCACTAACAAACAAAATTGAGTATTAGAGTATCTTGATTATATAATGGAATTGCTGATGTTACCTAAATTTCTTGATTGGACCAAATGGAAAGTAAAAATCTCATAGTAGTACACTCACAGATTGAAAATTCACAGGAATTATATGATACACGTAGTGAATAAAACTTGGTATTTGCAAAAAAAGAGATTGTATAATATACACGTACTACTACGATTATCATTTTACTAGGATGAAAAGATGTTTCTGTGAATATATATTCAAAACTCCTTTTTTATCTTATTTAAGTAACAATTTATTATGAGATTTTCACTCTAAACAGTTTACAAAGCACAACACGTATTTCACAAAGTATTCATCAGCTTCTTGAAGTTTGATGCAATCGTATTGAAAATGTCTGAAGCAGCTTTTGTGTGTTGCGGTTTTGTCGATTGTAAAATAAAAATATCATAATCATCACGGTCACATTTTTTATTAAGTATTAACCAATTCTATCATACTTCTTTATGCTTGCTTATAAATTTGTTCTTAGTCTCTGGATAATACTGCAAAATCATAGGTCTATTGCGTTTTTACTTCCACCTTTTCATTAGACCCACTTCAACAATCATGTCTCCTCTACTAGGTTGATCCAGTCTTTTGTTGAATGTTTGTCATATTCTACTAGATATAATTTAGTTTGTCCATGAAATGCTAAACGCCTGTGGTCCATAGCCCTACATTCCCACAGATCATGACGAACTACCTTTTTTATCCGTTGTCTGTCCCCGAGTCTTGGTTATGCAGCGTTAGTTTCTTCAGATGTCCCCTCAACGGACAGTGTCCAGTGAATGGTCCTGTAATTATTTTCACCTGATCCATGTAACCAGATATTCAACCTCTTCCGTCAATTTTATCTCCTCTCCTTGGAATTGTAAAGATCATAGTCCCTCTATTTTGGTCTTCTTGATGATTGCTACTATGGAGAATTTGAATATGCTTATCTTTTTTTTGGTTTATTGTTTCACTGCATGCATTTTCTTACTACACCATTATTATATTTGACCTAAACAGCCCAGGACTTGATATCCACTATAATTCAAAAGACGTCATAGCTCCATAACATGGTTCTATCACACAGGAGACAAGAACCCCTCTTCTTTACCCATGCAACTATTGTTTCCCCCATGATGATTCAAATCACACACAAATAGTTAGTCCTTGTAATCATAAGGTCTTCCAACGATGAAATGAAATCGCAGTTGGCCCTTGATGGTGAATTCGTTGTTTTCGATCCCTTTTCTGGAACCAAGTGTTGTCTATCCTTTGCACTTGGCTGTACCGTACTGACGAAGGCTAAATAGCCAGAAACACGTGTCTGCGGTTTGCCCACTTTCATATGAGTGCTTGTCCAAAAAATGTTTCCACATTGATAATACCATTTTCATCTTGGACCCGAATATCACGCAGGATGCTATAGCTGCACCCGTGACTATGTTGGGAGTTAGTCCTTGTAATCACAAGGTCTTCCAACGATGACACGAAATCGCAGTTGGCCCCTGATGGGGAATCCGTGTGAATGAATGTGTGTTGGTCACCATTGATTTTGAAAGAAGAATTTGAATGTTTGAGCTTATTTCTGACCAAATGAATGGAGGTACAACAAGCGCCAAACGTGATGGCTAGCCCACTTCCATGCTCACAAACTCATTTTCAATGTTACCCCCACTACAGCTCTTGCAAGACATACAAATGCTCTGTACAGAGTCGTATCATTTCTTGTCCTCCAATGCTGTTGGCGTTTGGCATTGTTTGTACAACTTCTGTTGTTTCTGAAAAAATGTTATCGCCTAACAAAAGTTCATTTATGTATAAGTGTATCATTATATAACATTTTAATGAACTGTACTACTACCTATAATACTAAATAAAATTTGAAAGAAGAAATTACGAAGAAGTCATGTTCCATTTGCTACCCTGATTAAAACTAATTATATGTACGACACTGGTCGGCAAGGAGCTCATCCTAATCCAATAGCAATTTAGTTGGGAGAGTCTATACCTACGCGATCGCTCGCCATCACGTTTGGCGCTTGCTGTGCATGATTTGAATTTATGTAAGGATGACAAATCTGATAATTTTTTTGTTTATACAAGTTGACTGTAGACTCCTTGTAGTTTGACTTGAATATACACCTCACAGTTTTGTTCTGAAGTTTTTTAATTGATTTCAATTTATTGCCACTCCCCAAACTGATATTAGATAATGAATTTTGAAATATTGAAATATTATAGTTTCAATATGTTGTCTCCATGAAACAATTTCATCTAGAATAAGACCAAGAAATGTATCATTTTAATTTCTTGTACACTATTTCCATTGTGAATTGAAGTGGTGTCATTA
>WOGO01001073.1:0-19554 GCA_015342085.1 Leptinotarsa defecta | reverse complement strand
GATGTCTAACATGCCTTCTTACAGGTCACTATCATTTGAATCATCATATGCAGAGACTCGGATTGTCAGAAGACAGTGTGTGTCGCCTCTGTTTGGAAAAATGATGAAACAGCAGAGCACATACTTTTTGCCTGCCCCGCTGAGGACTGAATCAGATTTTTAGAGTTCGGCAGAGCCGTACTCTTACCATCTAACCTGAAAGACCACTCACTCTACAAACTGAACGGCTTCGTTAAAAAGCTGGGTTTATTTGGTCGAGTGTGAATATGTGTGAGCCACAATAAACCCTTGCGGATTGCCGTGGAGGGTCGAATAGACCCACTCACTTTGAATCTAACCTAACCAAACCTAACCTAACCTACTTCTTTTAAAATTGATTGCTTCCTTCCTCTCTTTCCAAGATTCCCACATTTTTTTGTATCAAGATGGAGTAGTAGAAAGCCAACAACATTCTTTCCCAAAAATTTGTCACTCCTAAAAATATAACCTTTTCATTTCAAATATTGTGTCCTCATTTTCATCAAATTGGTGTTTAGTGATGAGAACAAACAGAAATATATGTTAGTAGTGCAACAGAACATTTCAGGTGAAAAATATGTTTTGATCATTAAATTTGTATTTGGTAGAAATTGTAAGTTTCATTTATAAATTGTAAATTTATTCATTGTAAATTTCAATTATATTCAATATTATGTAAAATGAATTTCAGGTTGTATTGACCAGTGGTGGACGATGCTATGTAGCTCCACTCCTCAGCTAGCTAACCAAGTAGTTGAAGGCTGAGGTATACCTCTTAACAGCTGGAACAGTGGCGTCAATCGAAATGTACAAACGCTCCTCAAGATTAAACTAAAACTGGCATGAGCTGAGTGAATGCAGATGCTGATAATATTTATACAGAAGATACTAACATTTGGCAAACTAATACTATTGATTGCTACTTTGTTCATATGATATTTTCGTCAGGAAAAAATACGCCTTATAAATACTGAATAATGGCATGTATATATGATGAAATTTACACATTTCACAGTTCATTATGTACTTGACTACTGGGAGGCTCAATAAGCTTGTAGAATTAACACATGAGAAAATAAATGTCATCACATTTTGAGTCAAGGGGTGCAGCGGATTAACAAGCACAAAAAGAATGCCAGAATGCCTGAAGACGTACAGACAAAATTAAAATTTTCGTGAAAAACTTTATACCAATCTTGAGAATATCGTTCTGTTGTGAATAATATGCCATTCGATTATATTGGATGGAATTCATTTGACAACATATCTATAGTAATTAGGACAATGCTCCAGACTAGTTGAAAGCTTCTAATAGAAGGTTTGGACAACTTGAATGTGAGCCAATAGACCCGAAAGGAATTCGGTTCATGGATTGGAATAACTTTGTACTGGTCTTTTGATGGGACGACTGTTTCTCGTCACCAGGAATAGGAACCAGATCGACAATAAGCTTGAATTCTTGTTGAATGTTATGTGTATTTTGAAAAAATTTTTTGGCTTTTCACTTCCCAATCTTTATACAGAAAATTGTGGGAAACCTCCAAAGGAAGGAAGAGAGCAACTGAGTTCAAAATGATCTCTTCACAAAGATGTGTAGACCATGCACAGAAATCACTTTCAGATACAAATAAAGAAAAATCCTTCCTGAAATAATTACTTCCACTATTTCCTTCTGGTCGGTAGCCAAAACTGTTAATCAAAACTTTAAAAAATCCACAATTCCATCACTGACACAAGCGGATGGTTCAATTGCAGCAACAGCCACAGAAAAATCAAATCTACTAGTTGAACAATTTGTGTCCCACTCCACACTTGATTTTCTATTCCCACACTATGATCCACAATGCCGGAAATTACTTTTTGATAACGTCCAGTTAGGCGAATTCTGGCATCTGGCCCTGATGAAGTACCTGTCATCGTACTTAAAAAGTGCACAAATAAACTCGCACCAGTATTTGGCAGACTTTTCAATCTGTCTTACAAGAAAGGAGTTTTTCCTTCTGGTTGAAAGATTGCTCGCGTTGAGCCTATTCTAAATAGGCTATTCCAAATAAAAATCATCCAAATAACTATAGACCAGTCGCTTTGCTATCAGTGATATCAAAAATCATGGAGAAAACCGCAGCAGCTGAAGCTGCTGGATTCCATCCAGAGAAGAGCCATCCGCTTGATTGGAAACGCGAACATCACTTGCAACCTTGATAGTCTGGAACATGAAAAAAGGTTGGAGATTTGTCTCTCTTCTATGGATACTTTTACGGGAAGTTTTCAAGTGACTTGTCACATTTTATTCCGCCAAGAGCGGTCCATATCAGAAATACGCGACGGACTGTGGCTGCCCACCGTTTTGAGGTTCAACTCAGTACACCTCGAACTTTACTGTTCAAGAACTCTTTCATTCGGAGAACTGCGTGTATGTGGAATAAACTTTCAAATGGATTTGATCTCAAGCGATTTAAATCCAATGTGAATCACTACTTTCGCACAGGCACCGCTCTTAGAGCACCTTAAGGATTTTCCGTAGTGCTTGGGTTTGTTCGAAATAAAAACTACTTTCATTAAACGAAAATTTACTTTCTTCTATTGAGTTTGTACTCTATACCATTAATATAGGAATGCTACACGATATAATATATGGAAGAGTTACGATGAAGAGGTGAATAGTTAAAAAGCTTTTCTCAAAAACTGATCTGTCTCAGAAATATTCCATATTCAAGTTGAAGTTGTTTGTATCTTCTTCAAAAGAATGTTCTTCGCGTAAACTCAGTATTGAAACGGATATGTGAGTAGAGAGATTAAATAAAGAGAATAGTTGAATATTAGAACAATGTACTAATCAAAAGTTGTAATGAGAAGAAGTCAGTACGTGATAAGAGGATCCTATATAAGGTTTTGATCGATTATTGTAAGGCATTTGATAGCGTATCAGTTCATCATATATTTGTCACGTGTTATGATTTGCCAGCAGAAGATACAGAAAAAGAATAAAATACAAACTTTGGTATTTTGCAATGACATATATATCAGACTGTTGCCTGATATGGCGTTGAATTTTAAGTATTTTTCTTCGTTCCTAACACTTCCTTGAATTCTTCAAATACTTTCAGATATTTTTTTGGTATCTTTGGTTTTTATGGTCATTAGCCTCTTTCAGATAATTCAAACTTGGGTTTTGAATTTGAAACAAACCCCAAACATCGATAATATCATTTCTTGAAGTTTAGAAAACATATTTCATCAACTCTCCATTCTATTCAAAGATAATAGTAAAATATTCAAATAACTGAAAATAATATATAATAACAAATTAATAGGACTACTTTGCAAAAAATTACTCACTGTGCTCTCATCATTGGTATGTTGATACAATTGGCAGCTGCAACAGCTGCAAATGGAACCATTCTTCCTACCAATGGTGGCATAGTCTGGAAATAATTCAATGGCGTTTTAAAAATGGTGGCTTGTAGATAAGTGTTACCATAGTATGAAGATATCATCTTTATAGTATAAAGATAAAATATAGTATACAGATAATATCTTTATACTATGGTGTTACGTACTCGAATATTTTGAGGTCCGTTCGTCATCTTGATTTCATTCAGGCTGGAGCCTAGATCCTCTACCCTTTAGACTTGCAAGTTAGTTTGAGGTGAATTACAGACATTCGGTGGTCGAGTAAAAGAAGTTGGAACGAGATGGGAAAGATTAACTAACCAGTCATGGAAGAAGTGAACAAGAAATTAGACGAACATGTGAACAAACTCAAAGACCAAGGCGAAAAATTCAAACCTGAAATTTTAAATGTGATGGCTTTTTCCGAAGAACAATCGCCGAAGGAGAAAATAGATAAGCTTGTACGAACCGTCTCGAAATTGAGCCAATCTAATAGAGAGTTGGTGTGACTTTGATTACATAAAACTAGATCCTTAATCCATCAAAGTCGAAGAAACTGTGGAATACTCATAGAATGAAGCGGATCAGCCCATTGAAAATAATAATCTCCTCCGACGGTAGATGGTAGGTTGCCAACTTCTGAGAAAAGTACATATCGTCAATATCAGAGAATATTTAGCTTGCCCATTCTCGAGAAAATCACCTAGAGAAAATCACCCTAGATGAGGTTCAAATCACTGACACCGGAATGAAAAATAATAATCGATCAAATAAATTACAGAATTGGAAAAAGTTATTATGATGATGGAAGGCAAAGTTTACGTTGCTTTACAACTCAACCAAATAAGTACAGGTTAGAAACTAGCGCAACAATAAAGTACTCCCCCATAGCAAGCAATTCTACAAGCATTACATAGCAATCAAAGGTAGCGTTGCCTTTTGTACCACAAATGGGAGAGCCCAAGGGAGATAACGGTAGCACATCTATTGGTATTATCGAAAACGCAAGTCAAATATTTTCTGAAACAACTCCATATTATTCAAGGAAGAGGATACTTCCGCATCAAAAATATCTTAGCTCGAGTTCCAAAAAGCTACTAGAAGGACAAGCGTCCAGCAGTTGCATTTATAAATGGTTTTTGAATTAATAAGCATTAAGATGCAGATGTATTACCCGGGATGGAGTAACTTGAAGAGAAAGAACAATGTTGAGAAGTTTACTCCAGCGTCTTTTCAAGAGGAAAAATGAACAATATGTTTAATCTTAATTCTTTTTGACAGATATTGAAGTGATATTAAAGTGTAGGTGTTTGTTAGTTGTTAAAGTGTAGCTATAACTTATTGAAGAAACAGGGGCATTATAGTCTATTGTGGAACACTATTTTTAGAGTTATGACTATGTTCAAGTATCGTTTCTGTTACCTTCACTAAACTGTTGAGTCCTAATGCCGTTCCTACAGCTCCACCAGTTGCGCACACGTATGAAATCAATAATTGCCTGGAATGGTAATAATTCTGCATTAAAAATTGAATGCTATGTCATAATACCTACTTATCTGTTTGTTTTATGTCACCGCTTCTGTTGGTATAGTTGACCAACGCGTTGAAAGATTGATTGAACCACTGCCAAAAGACAACGGCGGGAGTACTTTTGTAGAAGGTGATCATTCCTCCGGTGATTAGCATGTTCATTGGAACTTGCGCCGACATTCGACCTATCAAGTTCATTTTTTCGCCAGTGTCAGGATGAAAAGCTGAGTCGTATATGGTTTTGGCTCTCCATAATTTATCTTCAGTTATACCAGGAGGTAGAGGTTCGTGGCATCTGAAATTGGATGATAATGAGGAAGATGCAATAAGTGGAGGCGCTTTTACTGTTTCACTGTTCAAAAGAAAGGTATTTTGGAAAATATTTACAATAGTAATGAATACCAGTCAGTTTTTTAAGTAACACGCTTTTATTAGCTTCACCTGTATGTATGTTTGTTTGTAAGTTTGTTTGTTTGTAACTCTCATTTTCAATTCATATTTATTCCCGTTTGAACTCGAGATCTGTATGTGACAGAATTACCGACATTATTGCTTGATCTATTCGCGGGCAGATGGCGCTGTACGTATAATTCGAACTCACTTTACAAGTATTTATTAATTTGAAAAACGTGGTTTTTTTATTAATACGCGCGCCTGCTGCCTTCCTTCGGCTTGGTAGCTAATTTTCAGGCTTCCTCTCCGGAATCGGAAATAATATACGGCTGATTGATCCCAAAGTTTAGATAAAATAAATATAGTTTAAAACGACTAAAAAACACGCTTTTATAGCATACGAAGCTGAAAAAATTAAATAAACATAGTTTAAAAAACTAGAAAAACCCTCTTTTAAAGAACATCGAAGTAAAAAGTTGAAAATATTTTTTTTTAAATAAGCTTAAAACAATAACGAACGAAAAATACTAGTAATATTGTGAAAAAAGCGTGGGCGTTTTGTGCCTTATTTTTGTATATCAAGTTCCCGTTGCTTTTTTCACAATTATACTAGTATTTTTTGTTCGTTATTATTTTAAGCTCATTTAAAAAATTATTTTTAACTTTTTAGTTCGATGTTCTTTAAAAGCGTGTTTTTCAGTTTTTAAAATTATATTTATTATTATTTCACAACTAGTCAGGCAAGTAAGTTTACTACCAAAATTGTTACTGTAGTGTATAGTGAATTTTTCTGAGTATTGAATACAGGAACTAAACTAAACTAATTATCTAACTTCATACGAAAAATTGTTCATTTGGAAGTTTCCCACGAATTTTTTCTCAAAAACTAATCTCTCCTAAAAATATATCCCATTCAATTCAAACAATATTCTTATGGCTGGGATTGAACCAGATGAGCATATGAATCTCGTTACGTAACATCATCGTGACAGGAGGAGATTTATCTCATTCGTGACATAAAGTCATAATGTTATGAATGAAAGAAATGATTTTGATGAGGTAAAAAACAATCGTCTTATTTCAAAACGAAGTCCGTCATTGAGGATGATAGAATTCTATGTACGTGCATGTTGTTTTTGGCGAGTGCACTGGCTTGGGATGTGGGCGTTGAGCAAACCGGCCACCGGATGCCTGCTTCCACGTAGCCCCGCTGGATTCGGGAATGACAGAATCACTTGTGGTTCTGTTATTCCCTAACTGAATGCCATTCCAACGATGGCTTAATCCTAAGGTGTGTGTATCCGTGCCAAGAGGATGAATGACACTGAGCCTATCAGCTGTATACGGAACTTTAGAGATACCGGGCGCCCTCTCGTCGTAGCATCGCCTTGTCACGGTAATGCCTGGCCCTGCCGTGATTGACCTTTTTCCCTAGCTACTCGTGGGACTTTTATGGACAGAATAAACTTAAACATTCTTTCTGATATTGAGTCTACAGAGGAGATAAATGCCGAGCTTACGACTCCAACTGACCTCCCTGAAAATTTAGATCGGGAGCGAGAGCTTCTCAACTCTCCAACTATTGATCCAATAACTGAACCTAAAAAAAAGGTTCGGTGGTGCAGCCAGGAAACGACTGAGTCGTCTCCTCAAGAACGGGGTACCTTATGAAATCGCCTTGCACCAAATTCTTGAGCGGCGTACGCAGAATCTATCTCAGGTGGAGGAACACACCCCCCCATGAACAGGTTAGCAAACGTTTGCGATCAAGTGATGATTCACTAAAACCAGAGGCGAAAAAGCCCTGCATTGTTGAATCTAAGGCATCGTCAGGTATAGCTGACGTGCAAAAACCCTCATATGGGAAGGTTGTCGCGGCTATCAAGTTGGGAATCTTACATCTTAACGATCCAACTACCTCATTAACGATGAAACAGCAGAGCATATACTTGGTGCCTGCTCCGCTGGCACGGCAGAGCCATACTCCTACCATCTGCCTGAAATACCACTCTCCATACAAACTAAACGGCTTCGTTAAGAAGCTGGGTTTATTTGGTCGAGTGTGAATAGGTGTGAGCCACAATAAACCCTTGCGGATTGCGAAGGAGGGCCGAATAGACCCACTCACTTTGGACTTAACCTAACCTAACGTGAAATTTTATGTCATATTTTTTTCATATATTACTCGTATATTGTGTAGCGTTTCTCTGAACGATATCTGGTTCAATTCCATTAAGAATGTTTGGCGTGCAAACTGAATAGAAAGAAGTGTTTTCATATAATTCAATGTTCATATGAGAGTACTTGTTCCGAAAATATTTTTTCTTTCCTGTAATTGAATGTTCATGTGAAAGTAGTTGTTTCGGGATGTATCTGAAATTAACTTTCATGCACGCACTACATATCTTTGTGAAGAGTTTATTTCAAATTCAATTGATTTTTTCCTTCGTTTGTAATTTTTTCATATTTTTTTTTTGTATAAAGATGAGGAAGTGAATTCCGAAAGTATTTTCGCTAAAACTAATCTCTTTAAAAATATACCCCTTTCAACGTTTGTGTCAAGTTAGTTGACAATGTTTCTTGGTGCATTTCATTAGTTCGGACTTCCATTGTATAATATGATATAAATTGATTTGAAATAGCGAAAAGAATCTGTAAAACCTCTAATCAAGGGGAACATGACTAACTCCCGCCAAACGGTCAGTTTCCGCTAAAACCGATGGAGCGGAGAGAGGGAAGAGGGGATAGGTGAAAGCAATCGAATGACCTATAAATAGTCAGACCTCGGAGAAATATGTCCAAAGATGAGCGATTTCGGATATTCAAAACCAATAGAAGCTGACAGGCAATGCCGTTGCAGAGTAGGAGACGAACTATCAACAACTACTGGAAGCAGGGGTCCCGCAAGGAGCAGTTCTTTCGCCACACCTCTTTTCCGTATACACAGCGGACGTGGCCCAAGCCAGAGAACAACTTTAACAAGTTGGCGCTCTACGCGGACGACACGGCTCTGCTGGCAAGATTCACAAGCCAAGCGCATGCCACGAGGTACTAACAGCAACAGGCTGACAGATTAGAGGAGTGGGCCAGCCTGTGGAAGATCAGTATAAACCCTGACAAGAGTCAGGCGATACTGTTCACACTCAGGTTCATACAACCGGAAGGCAACGTCACCTTCAACGGACAAGAGATTCCGTGGACCAACAAAGCGACATACCTGGGAGTCATCTTAGACAGGAAATTAACATTTCAGTCTCACGTACGGCAGAGAATCGTATTGGCTAGACACGCCAGACAACGCCTGGCACCTATCATAGGACGCAGAAGCAACATGGGGTTGAACGTGAAGTTGCTGATGATCAAGACCGTTCTGATGCCTGGGGCCAGTGCGCACAGACATACAGGAAGAAGACATAGTCGTTTATGAACGCGAGCGTAAGGGTCGCCGTAAATGCACCGTACTACATCCTCAACAGATTTATATACAGAGACTTAGACCTGGACACGCAATATGTGGACGTGTATATTTTAGAACACGCAAAAAGCGTGTTCGATAGAATCAGATCGCACGACAATCCAGCGCTACGCGATCTACACGATGCGTTAAATATGGACGACCCCAGATTCAGAGAAAGGGATAAACACCCGAGGCCAACAAAATAAAATCAACGACCACCCCCACGAGGCGCCGTTAAGCGACTCAGGTAAGCATAGCAATCAGATAAATTCTCTTTCAGCAGGTTCACCGCAGAACAACTCGGCCGCGATTCAACTATCAATAAATTCACTGAGGAACGCTCGACGCTAATAACAATAGCCGCCGGTTAGTTTTTGGGGGCCCCCATGCAAAAATTCAGTTAGGAATAGTCACGATAAAACACTTTAACCGATCGCGAAAGAATAGCACCTAAAGGCTGGCTTTCGACCAAAAGAGGTCAGATGTCAATCTTGTAGAAGTGCCCATCAGTAAGTTGAGGACCGCTCGGAGAGCGGGTGTGGATGGAGTGGGGTAGTAGGTTCTCCTCGCTAACTAGCTGGGGGTGAGCTTCTACTTCAGGGCACTCAAACCGGGAGCAGGCATGGGGGGGAATATGTCCAGTTATCACCCGAAGACGATTGTGGATACTAACAATCGAAACGTCGTGAAGTAACTTGGAATCTTTCAATTTTTTATTTTTATTTCTTGTTGATAATTTTTTATTAATTTTCATCTCGTGTTGATAGTTTAATTTTTTAGTTGTTGTTTTGTATTTTATTTCATTGTAATTTCAGTTTTTTTGCTTAATATAGTTGTTATTTTTCGGCTAATTTCTTTTTCAATTTCTTACAGATTATTTTTGGTATTTCAAATCCATTTATATCATATTAGACAATTCCGAACTAATGAAACATACCCCTTTCAATTTACACAAGACCATATTCTACTTTTTTAAATTCTTTGTTATCCACATAATTAAATATTGTTTTCAAAGTAATATTTTTTCATGAAAACAGTACATTTTACACTCTGTTCAGTCTGGTTCAGATAGGGAATAAGTTGCAATACGAATTCATTAAAAAGTTCAAGACCATTGAGAAGAAAGCGAATTACGTTGAATTCGAATCACTGTAAATTAGATTTTTTAAAGAAAACTGTCTCGGGAAGTTTTTTTCATAAAGACGTCGTTCCCAAATGATGAGGTTCTTGAAAAATATAAAAAAATATAGGAAATAAGAGTAGTGGAAAACTACTCTTATTTCCGACCACCACTTATTTCCGACATACGAAGTCAGGCAAAAAAATGTTTACAAGCGGTACAAGATTTTCACAGAAGTTCGAGGAGATGTGAATAACAACATCCTGGACGTCTCAGCACATCAAAAACCGATGGAAATGTTGAAAAAGTAAAGATATTTTTATGGAGAATCGTCGAATCACTATTAGAGAAGTTGCTGACGATGTGGGCATATCCGTAGGGTCATGCCGTGCAACTGTTCTGTAAATTTCGGGCACCAAGTGTGTGGTAGCGAATTTCTTTCCAAAATTGCTGAATTTTGAACAAAAAAACCGTCGAATGAGTATTGCTCTGGAATTGATGAATGACGTTAACGGCGATCCGGTCGTAACTGGTGACGAATCATGATTATATGATTATGACATCGAAATCAAAATTCAATCGTCCTAATGTATGCCACTGTTTTCTTCGATTACCGTGGCGTAGTGCATCAAGAGCACATGGTTGTACAGTCAATAAGGAGTATTATCTTGAAGTTATGCATCGCTTGCAAGAAGCACTACACCACTTTTTCGTGTAATTCAATGTTTATATGGAAGTAACTGTTTCAGGAGGGCTGTTTCTTTCAGTTTTTGTGAAAGTTACTTCTTTTTATATCTACACATCTATGTATAGAGTTACTTCTTTTGGAATTGATTGCTGCTCCCTTCCTTTCTTTGGAAGATTCACACATTTTTTTGTATCAAGATGTAGTAGTAGAAAGCCAAAATTTTTCTTTCCCAAAAACGTCCGGCATTGTAGAAAAACAATTTATGTCATTTGCATCACGATAGTGCATCTGCTCACTTGTCATTGCTTGTTTGTAATTTTTTGGCCAAAAATAACACCGAAATCATGACTCAGCCACCGTATTCACCAGATTTGGCTCCCTGCGACTTTTTTCTGTTTCCAAGATTGAAGGGACCCATAGAAGGACGGTATTTTGTGACGATTGAGGAGATACAATCTGAAGGGGATTACTTTGAACGGGACAGAATTTGAATTAATTAATAAGTAAATATTTTTTGAATAAAATAAAAATTCACCTTATTTTTTGAACAGACCCCGTACATTGCACTCGGTTGATTCAAGGGGGCAAGTCAGGCGAAAACTTATTAAAGTTTCTTTAAAATAGATAGGTACAAGTTTCCAAAAAAAGCTTCAGTCAGATTTGTTCGGGCTTTTCGGGAGATTTTTTACGATAAAATAAACATCTGGTTAAAAAATCAGAGAGCTGCAATTTTATCAGTCCAAATTCATAAATATGTTCGTGTTAATACTACGTCACATATTTAATATTAGGGCACTCTCTCAAGTTGTAATACCATTATTTAAAATACTGATTCAGAAGTATTTGGATTTTTCATACTATTATCGATATAGATTGAAAAGGTTATCATTTTTATACATGGTAATTGAAGTCCAATCGAATCTAATAATATCACTTTTGAGCAGTTGGAATTTTCTTATGGATTTCGAAGGGAGGTTGTGTAAACTTTGAAAACCTAATATTTTAACTATTGAGATTTGCCAATGATGTAATCAATTATGAGATAACCTATGTAATAAAATCTTCAAATGGATTAACACTAGTTTTATGGAAGAAAACATATGACTCACCTGAACTTTTGCACTAAACATCTTGCTTCCTCTAGTTTTTCATTCGATACGAAAATGTTCAAAGGATTGGTGGTGAGAAAGAAATGTTTTGCCCTTCCGATATATGTCTCTTGGTCATATCTTGGTTCATCTATATTTATCTTGAGATCCTGGCACTCCATCGTGTACAACACCTAAAATTCCAGTCAATTAACACACTCAACTGAACATTGATATTCGAAAATTATGAAAGCTATTTTTAGCAGGTCAAATAAAAGATAACTTACCAATTGTGTTATTCGAATGATAATGTTATTGCAAGTTTTTGTATGAATGCAAAAGTGTTTAATAATACTAGAATTTAGTGAGATTCATGTCAGGAGAAAATGAACTGATTAATTCCAAATCCAGCCCATTGATAGATGGGAATGAAGTATCGAATTGTCATTAAATTTGTGACAGATCAGACTTGACTGTTAATGATTTTTGGGGTTATCGAAGTTCAATCAACGAACGTATTAAAAAGGAGGTTGCCGATTGATTTATTATTAAAACTGAATTTTGCTCCACGCCAAATCACATGCGAAGCGACGACGCGGTTTCATCGATTCCATTCACGCGAATCTCCGAGAAACTGATTCAAATTCTCGTGTATACCAACTATTTGTATTCATATTGTTGTACAGTACACGGATCGTGTACTGTGCGCTCTTATATTCTTGTTTCAATTGTTTGGCTATGCTCCCTGATAATTTTTTTTAAAATTGTAAGGCACACGTTAGAAGATGAGAACGAAATGCTTAAGGACCATATCTTTTTTTTCTGGGGTGTCACCGGCATCGACTTTATTGGTCTTCAGCCCCGTGTCCTGGGTACTGGGTAGTTAATAACTCTCCGAGCCACATAGGGAGCATCATAGCTATTCGCAGTCCGCCAGCCATGTGACGTTGCAGAATTATCCCAGCTTCAACTAGATAAATTCTCTCGACCTTATCTGTTATTACGTTGTTTCGAAAGTTTTGTCTGTTTCATTGTCATGGGTTTTTGTAGATCCATATCTCAGTTAATGTTTATTCTACTGTGTCGTGGTATATATATATCTATCTATATTTGCAAGCACTTCGATACTTTTCTCACCGGTAGAGTCTTCGTTGATCAGGGCCATCAAGCAAAAACGGCTTTGGTCAACTCCATCGAATCTTGAGCACACAATTTTTATGCTGACGTAATTAATCGACTTGTGTTACGTTGGCAAAAGTGCACCGACTCAAATGTCGCTCATTTTGATTAAATTGAATTAGTGTTCACTGAGCTATTACAGTTTGGACTGGACTCATAAAAAATGACAAAATTTTTGAAACAACCTAATATTATTTCAGTCAAGCCTTGTGAAGTGTCAATTTATTTCGATGAAAAATTTGTATTAGGTACAGTTTGACGGTGATTTTACAATGCGAGCCACCTAGGTGGCTCCCTACTCAGAACCACAGTGGAATACTATCACTGTAAATCACTGATGAAACTGTGGTCGCTCGTGATGGATAGTCTGCTTGATGTCCTCGACAGAAGAAGAGTAGATCTGCAAGCTAATGCAGATGCCCTTGTCATCTTGGCAAGTTTCACGTCGGTAAGGGTAGCTTGTAATATCCTCCAAAGTACGATGGACGTTGTTCGCAGTTGGTGCCTAAGGGAGCAGATGTCTGTTAAACCTAGCAAAACTGTGATAATCCCCTTTACCAGGAGGAGAAAATTGGATGATCTAACGCCACTTTCCCTCAATGGTGAGGTCATTCCATTTGGAACGGCGGTGAAATGTCTTGGCATTGCCCTTGATAGAAAACTCACCTGTAAGGCTCACTTGGAAAAAGTTTTACACAAAGACAGACTGTCCCTATGGACATGTCGAAGAATTTATGGTAAAACTTGGGGTTTAGGTCCCGAACACATCCATTGGATTCATGTGATGATTGTCAGACCAATGGTCACTTATTGTGCAATTGCCTGGTGGCTGAAGGCTTTATAGAAAACGGCCCAGGCGATGCTCCATGGCTTACAGAGACTGGCTTGTCTGACCCTCAGTGGTGCCATTAATACCACACCGTTAGCGGCCATATAGTGTGCATATAGACTTGTGCACATTGCCAATTGCACACATCAATTTAAGCAGAGTGCAACAGACTGTTGGTTGACACTGGAAGTCAGAGTATTCTGGAAATGACCTCTGATTTGATGCCTCCAACTGTCAACTACGAAATGCCTTATACAGTACTGTTCCCCATTAGAGAGGACTGGATCCTCTGGGAGAAGGAAATATTCGGAGCAGATAGTTGTTGGTTCGCAGATGGACCTTTCGGTTCTGTTGCAGGTGTTTTCAGTTGCAGACCCAAGTCAGAAATATCAAACCACCTAGGAACCTATGCGACTGTATTTCAAGCGGAAATTTATGCTATTGAATTGTGTGCGGAGAGATTGGAAGAATCCAACCTCATACAAAACTCAATAGATTGTCTCTTGCTTGCAAAGCAAGGTGGCAAGAAGATGTATAGACTTCTGGCAGAATCTTCCAGGCTTGGCTCACTCCAAGGCATTTATTCACCTTCCAAAGCTTGATACCAAATAGTTGTTGGCCATTTGGATCATCATATGCAGAGACTCGGAAGATATTGTATGTCGCCTCTGTTTGGAAAATGATGAAACAGCACAGCATATACTTTATGCCTGCCTCGCTGGGGACCGAATCAGGTTTTTAGAGTTCGGCAGAGCCGTAATCTTACCATCTGACCTAAAAGACCACTCACCATACAAACTAATCGGCTTTGTTAAGAAGCTGAGTTTAATTGGTCGAGTGTGAATCGGTCACAATAAACTCTTGCAGGTTGCGGTGGAGGGTCGAAAAGGCCCACTCACTTTGGATCTAACCTGACCTAACTAATTCTGTTGGTATAAAATACGTCGAATCGCAAATGACTCCTGAAAATTTATTAGGAAAAAATATGTGAAAAGAGAACGAAAGAAAAAGAAAATATAAATGCCTTTCCTGCGAAGAAATAATACTTTTTCCAATTCAATCGCTGATCTACACCCACGTTCAATGAAGGTAGTTATAAAGTTATCAAATTCATTGAAGAACTGTCAGATCCTAAACATCCAGCAATATACTTGTGATGTACTGTTTGGAACCTTCGGTGTAGTAATGAATATTACTGGAGTTTTTCCTCAACACCAAAGCATTATTTTAACACCTTGACACGTGTTTCGATCACCAAGTGATCATCTTCAAGAAAAAGATCAAACTGCAGTTTGATCTTCCTCTTGAAGACGATCACTTGGTGATCGAAATACGTGTCGAGGTGTTGAAATAACTGTTTGGTTTTGGAAAAAAAATCCAGAGTAATATTCATTCAGTAATATAATATAATGTGCTGAAGAGAAAGGAGAAAGCAGCTTCAAAACAATCAAAATACACAGTGGAGATAAGCAGTTCACGTGGTTATAGAAGATACGAATAAATTCTGTGGAATTTCTGTAAATATGACTTCCATTATATGAGTGAAAAAAAGTGGTTTATATGGAATATGATCCCAAAAAATCAAATTATCTGAAAAAAAATCAAAATCTATACTTGTTATGGTCAAGATCGCATTAGAAGTTGGTATGGGGTTTATTGAGAATGATATTTTAAAAAGGCATCTATGCAAAAAGTCGTTCATTTAACTCAAATGGAAACATTATTTCAATCTGTAGGTAGATTCAGAAAATATGTTATATTCAATGGAAATCAACGAGAATATATTACTCTCCAGGATCTCTTATGATCTCTCAATGAACTTTGGAGTGTGGAAACTACAAGTGCATTTTTTGCCTCTACAAAAAAAATTACAGGATATAATATACTTAATGCAAAATTTTCTTTAACATTATACAAAATTTTTTTCGGGTTGTCTCGAAACAGCATTTGCTTGGTATTTCTCGAGGTATTTCAACTTCACAACTTTCAATGTGAAACTTTTTTTCGCAGTTTAGTGATTTTATCGAAATTTAGTAACGAGTTGTTTGTAATTAGTAATTTTGGACATATTTTGAAATAATTTGCTATTGATCAATTTATTTTCTTTTATTACTTCACATATTTCATATTCTTACATAATGTTATGTTGTTTTGGAGATCAATCAACTGTTACGAATTCCATTTCAACACAATGACCTTTTCTGAATTAATTTATGGAAAAATTTTCTAGTCTATTTTGTTCCAAAAATTCTTCTTGACGTAGGTACAGGTTATTGAAGTGACGCTAAAAATAGTAAATTTTCCATATGATGCTATATTACTGGAGTAGAATACATATGGTTTGATGGAATAATTTTTATGACTATTGGCGGAGTACGTACCGATCGAAAAGCCTAATGTTGTCTTCACTGTTGTGATACTCAGTTAGATGTACATAGGAGAAAAACAAAGTTTTACAAGTGTTCGCCTTGTAAAACCATCAATCCCATTTTTTCTTTATCCTTTAGAAAAGGTTTCACGTTGATTATATGGTCTTTGAAAACCCTAGTCTATATCATTTGGACCATCTCGATTAATCCTCTATTGAACTTTCTGGTTTATTGATTTTAAGCAGACTTGTAACAAAACTTTCAAAATCATTACCTTTTTTATTATTTTCATGAAAATGAAACCTAATGTACCTGATTGAATAGAGCTGAGAGAATAAAAAATAAACAAAGTTTATTTTACTAAAGAAAGTAATTAAGGCACGTGTAGAAATTTCAGGTATACATATCTTCCTCATCTGGAAATTGCAATGGTAAATTTTGATTAGTTGGTTAATGTATCAAAGACTGAACTTGAATGTGTTTTAAAAAAATCTGTTTAAAATCTGGTTTTTCGTTAACCAGCTGTCGCACTCCTACGAACGACAACCCTCAGAAGTCAAAACTTGTGCGAGCTAAGGATTAACGAGGTCTTATTTTTTAATGTGTGATTCCTAACACGGGTTGGACGATAGCAAGTGAAAATCGATCGTTCAGACTAGAGCTTGAACCACCTACCGACACGGCAGTCAATTCAAGTGAGTGAACAAAGTACCCACGTCGAACCACCTGGCTACCAACCTGGCTACCAACCGATGAATGTTTGCATATAATTTCAAAAAATATATATTCCACACTATTTTATCAACGTCGTCGCTATCATTTTTCAAATGGTACGTTTATGTTGCCTCATTATTCAAGCTCATGAAACATTCAAACAGAGGTTTTAAGGTCATATATAGAATCGCAGAAAAATTTACGTAATAACAAAACAGGTGCCGTAAGTGATTGACCTGATGATTATTATTTCTGTTCTATCGCTGACAATCTAACAAGATCCCTAACGAAACCCTTCAATTTTACTGCAAGAAGTTTGTATTAACAAGATATTTGAGTTATATGACACAAAAACATTATAAAAACAAAACATTTTCTGGAATGGATAACCCCTAATACGAATTTTTGAGAACCCACCAAGCAACGCCCTAGAGGTACAAGTTCGTCCTTCCTGAAAACATCAGTGGTTATACCACTGCATAGAAAAGGTGACAGGGATGACTCATCTAGCCAGTATCGTTAATTTCATCTTTATCGACAGTGATCGAGAAATTTAATATATCAAGACCAGATACGAAAACGTTTAAGATTTGTTCTCGAAATGGATAGACATTAGGAAATGTGTGAACTGATAACACAATTAATACACTGAACTTCCATTTGTGAATTTCTAGTAAAAATAATACACTGAACTTTAACACCTTTTCAGCAACTGACTAACGTACCACATTAAACGAACTGTCGAGGAACAAACAAACACAGCTATCATTTACAAATGCAAAACTATTACAGAGGATGTATTTTTGAACTATTTCGTGCAAAAATGTGAGACAGTCAAATCCTCTACCTTGTGGAACATGTACTCTATGTTGAAAAGTACCATTTTAGTGAAAAAAAAAAATGTAAACAGCCACTTTCCCAAAGGTTATCGCCTTTCTTGAAAGGAAGAATGTTGGTTATAGAGTAAAGAAATCAGAAATTTTCAACAGCGAGCAAATCAACAAATTCGTTAGAGAGTCAAATAATGAAACATATCTAATGCTGAAGGTAATTTCAACAAAATAGTACGATTGAAGGATATGAAAATATCACTTTAAAGGAAAATATTTTTTCAGGCTGTTGATTTCCATAGTTTTGAGAATATCGGATAGAGAATTGCAAAACTTTCAAATTTACCTAATCTTAAAAATTACACAGGCCATAGCATACGTCGACGTTATTTGCTGATAATGGTGGAAGCAGTGAAAAGACACGGTGGCTGAAAGTCTACCAATGTCGCTGAAGGATAAGTAGACAATAGACAATTTCCTTACGAAAAAAAATTGGCAGGACCTTTCAAAAATTATCAGATGACACCAATTAATGTGAAACAAAAGGCATTTGAATATACCAAGCATTCAAAACAAATTGAATATCTTTATTACACATTACTCGAATTTTCATGTGAATATAAATATAAATGAGAATCGGAATATTTCTCTTCATGTTCAAATTACGATATTTAATACAAATGAGAATTAAAATGTTCTAAATTTTGTTCTATAAAGAAATGTAATGAAGAAAAAATGGTGTACGCAACTGGTCTGAAAACAGTTTATTTGACTCGCAGACTTCTAGGACTCGCAAACGGTTCGTCATAGAATTTTGTCTATTCGTCCAAAAAAACATCATTTTCTGAACCCTTATTTAAATGACTATTTCAGGCAATCAATAAAACCGCCAAAATATATAAATCATAATTCATAGTTTCATCAGGTCATCAAAAAGCCCAAGTCAATTGATTATTGCATAACACCGATCAAACGAGAGCAAGCAATTTAATATTAGAATATATCATAACGGAATATAATTCCATTTTTGGTGAACTGATTTTTATTGAATACATTGAAAGCGATTAAGTGTTTCATATATTTTGAAATATCAGTTCAGCAAACAGTATTGTGTACATAACAAAAGCATACCTTTACGAGGACGACAACATATACGATTGTACACTACTGATAAAACACAATTAACTAGTAACAAGTGGAACCACTAAATACAGAATCTTCACTTGAGGCCTTATTACCACAGAAAAAATTAGTCACTTTTGGTTTTTGAAGCTCTGTCAAGTATATACCATTGAGTATTTCAGGACAGCTCGAAATAAATCAGGAATATGAACTGGTATTTTTAGAACGGCAATGACAATGAAACGGTTGATAGTGCATGAAACCAGCGATCTATTGAAATTTTTGGTGAATGAAACGCATTTTAGTACCATGAAACGGAGTGAGTAAAAGCCCAGCTTCCAAATTCCTACTAAATGTAAACTGTTACATAATAATATGAAACTGATATGAATTATAATAATTTTCTGTGAGAGCACTCAAGGCCAAGAAGGTTCAATTTAGTCCCAAGCATAGTTTTTGAATTTTTTTGAAAGATTTTTTCAAAAGTGTTTACAACGTTTCTAAAATATATCATAATCAGTGTCGGATTAAGCCAGCGCGGGGCCTGTAGCAAATTCTGTCAAGAGGCCTTTGGTTTGCTATAGGTTCTCAAGTTAAGGGTATTGAATAAAACAAAACTGTTACAAATAAACTTTTCTGGATTTAATATGGGTAAATTCAGAGATGATACTTTCATATATCGACTTCTTTGAGCAAATCATGTTCTATATTCATCAAAGTGATATGATTAGGACGTTCTTGGTCCATCGTGTTTCAACTTAACGTTGAAAAATAACTTTCGCCACTGCAGTTAGTGATCATGAGAGACAAGTAAATACGAAAGG
>WOGO01001072.1:0-19556 GCA_015342085.1 Leptinotarsa defecta | reverse complement strand
GCCAATCATCCTAATTCAATATTGTTTCATGATTCACTTTTTTCAATAACGATCACACAGCTTATATTGCCTGCATGGCTTATTAGCATCGGAGCATAAATGCTCCGATGAAATATCGTTTCACTTACTTTGTATATTCAGAGATATCCAAATAATTCTCGTCGCCACTTGTAGAATACTCGATGGGAAACAATAAATAAATACAACCTTACAGTAAATCCCAATGGTATGCATACACTACAAATTTTATAATTTTCGCCCACCTTATTTAAAAAGTATTAATAACAATTCACATTAGTTACTCTTCACCTATAAAAAATATCTTTCAGCACAAGCAAAACACCAATCAAGAATGAACAAACAAAACTGTTGATTCAATATTATGGTTACGTTATTTCTGCACTGTTAGTGAATTTGATATCATACTTGTGTGCGATAAAGTCGAATATGCTTTCACGGGGGAAGCACCGAGCATTTTAACGTCCATTTGAATCAATGACAATGGAATTACACAAACACAACAATCGGTTTGTCGCAATTTTAAACACACAAATAACTATGAAACCGTAAAACACTTATGGCCTTTGAAAAAAATTGTTAATGTAGCAATACAGATTTCTTCTGACCATCTGAAATTATGACTACATGCTACTATGCAATGCTAGTTCGACACATGCGCATATGAATGCGGCAAATTATGATTCATTAAATTTTAAAACAATAAGTATAGGCTAGTTCAAGACTTTTTATATAGTTCTTCTGCTGCCAGAAAAACTATTGATTTTATAATTTGATAGTGCTTTATAAAAAACAAGAAACTAAGATCTGACCATTTAGGTATAACGGGTATCAAAAAAAGTGTATGATGCAAATATATAGGGTAGTTTCTGGGATCATTTTTTTTATTAAAAGGTATAAAAAGTAAAACCACGACGGCAAATCAATAGCTCTAATAAACTTTCTATAACTCTTCGAAATGAAAGTTTCGTAGCCCGTAGTTTTATGGTGGAATTGCGCATGTTTAATTTTTAAAACTGAAATATGACGTGAACAGTTGATTTTTGATACAGGGAATGTCGCATGAACATGAGTCAAAATCATCTCAGAATTCCAAAACTATCCTGAAATATAGGTTGTGACATTTGAAAAACCTGAGTTTCGGCTCATTTTAAAATCTTCAGACTCAGTCGTGGATTCCGAACACCTTATTTAACATTTTCAAAATGTTACTCCTACAAGAAGATGGAATGAAGTATTTTAATGAATCAATAATAATAGCTCAGTGATGTATTATATCAAACTTTTGAATTTAATGGGGGAATCACCGAATACATAGTTTTCTTTTTGTCATCGGAAGTGTTTTTTTGCTTTTGGAAACCAAACTGGAAATCACTTATTATTTTGTTTTCATTCAGAAAGCAAAGGAGTCTTGTTTTGACTAATTTTTCTATTAATTTAGCCATTGAAGAGATTAGAGAAATTGGACGAAGACTTGATGGACCATTGATGACTTCTCCCTTTGGCAGTGCTAACACAATCAACTTCTTCAAAAAAACTGAAAAGATTCCTTCTCTAAATGAATTATTTATTAGACCAACTAATATATCGAGTATTCTTATCGGAATATTTTCTAGGATTTTTATAGAGATTTCATCTGAGCCTCTGGAGTTTTTATTTTTAATGTCTACTATACACTGTCTGTTTAAAAATAGGGTAAATTTTCATTTTCCCTAAAAATATTCATATAGTCATCAATTTCTATTCTGTTCCCTTCAAAGTAGTCCCCCTCAGTAGTCCTCCAAAGCTGATATCTTTTTGAGCTCTCTCAGCAATCAAGTTTTCATCTCCTCAATCGTCGCAAAATGCCGTTCTTTCATAGGTCTCTTCAATCTTGAGAATAGGAAAAAGTCGCAGGGGGGCAAATCTGTTGAATACGGTGGCTGATGCATCATTATGGTGTTGTTCATTAACGTGTTGCAAAACCATGAATTGTGTTTTTCCACAACACCGGAAGTTGCAAGCGGCGCATAACTTCAAGATACATTACAAGATACGTATGTCACTGTTTTTCAGCACTTGATTCCTTTTTTCACACAAAATTTGATGCAAATTCTTTTAACAATTTTTTTCAATAGCACAAAACCGTCGAACACGCAAAACACTTAACTTTTATGCCTCCTCACCAATAAACTAAACAGCTGAAACTGTGACTATATGTTCTAGATGAGTGTACCAAATTTTTGGTACACTCATCTTGTTCGAAAATGCACTGTACTGACACACCTGTCGTATATAATACAACGCCCTTCGTGGTATTAGCCAGAGGAGTAGTTGTTTCCTGATAGGTGTTAGTCCATTAACCTACATTATAGGTGAGTTGAAACTGGCCCTAATAAATTGTTCTTTTAGAAAATTCAATATTTAATACACAAAATATGAAACAACCTGTATATCGTACCATACTCATGAGAAACCTGAAAAAAAAATGTCACAAGAAACAGAAAAATAATTAAATTGCCATCATTTTAGCAGGATATTTATGACCTACAAATTAAAACACATTCTGTAGTCAATAATAAAAGAGAATCATTATTAATAATTGGCATAAAAAAGTTTTAAAATATGCAATCAAAAGTATCAAACTCTCACAAATCACATAATTTTTCAAACATTATGTTGGAACGTAATTTATGACCTGGAAAGAAGAATTTATCTTTTTCTCATTATGAATAGAAAAGTTTTCCGGAATTCAAGAAGAAATGTCATTTCTCATTATGAATAGAAAAGTTTTCCGGAATTCAAGAAGAAATGTCAGAAACCTAAAAATATGATTTTTAATATAGAGATAAATGGAAATGAATTTCAACCCTATAATTTGTTTTGTTTATAAGAATAAACCATTTTATACCATTTGATTACTCAAAAAGGTGTTGAAAGTTCAAGCATATGATTGCACTGGCCTTTGTTTCAAACTCGTGTTCAAGTTAAATAAATACCACATCACTGGCAGGACTTTTTCTATCAGTTGGATTGTTTCTGTTACCACAGCAGTCTAAAAATATTAATATTCTGAATTGAGATCTGAAATAATTATCTCTACCATTCACAGACAGTTCTAATCAAGACTGGGACTCCAGTGACTTCACCGGAGCTCAACTATATTTTCAAAACATTCGTCTACAACAAGATACGTTTTAACTATACTGATTTGGTGATCATCACCATTCGAGCAACTCTACAGTAAAACTTTGCAGAATAATTCAAGGAAAAATTTCTTTTGATTGCCAGTTGGCGATTGCCACTTGCTCCAATTTACTGTTAATGTGCCACAATTGATAAATCAATGGAAGTAATTACCTTCATTCTCTTGCTGGGAACCAGGAACTATCTGTGCATTACCAATTTCTTCTGACCAGTCACTAGTTGCACTAGAACGGGCAGGTTTCATATCATATGATGATCTGTGAGTATTCTCAGCAGCATTCGTTTTATGTGGTTTGGTTTCCTGATCAGCTGTTGGTGGTAACTGAGTGTGATCTTTTGAATAATTAGGTTTTTTCGATCTATTCTGTTTCTTACTTTTCTGCCTACTCTGATTATCATTATTATTCTTGATATCTTGAGAAGAATCTAACTTGACCGCTTCCAGTTTTTCTGGTAGTTCTTTCATTGTAACAGATGACGGAACCCCCTGAGAAGTGTCGCTTTTCAAGATAGGATTCTCATCAACAGTGGGACACTCATCATCAACGGTGGGACACTCATCATGAACAGTGGGATTCTCAACCTGAACAGTGGTATTCTCATAATGAACAGGGGGATTCTCCTTACCACCATTTCCGTCAATTTTCTGTTCCCTGCACATTCCTACTGCATCGTTTTCTACAGCTGGTGCTGAATTGTTCCCAAATTCTCTTTTTTCATCGGCATTAAATGCTCGGAACTTTTTATTTCCTCTTTTTTTACCCATTTTAACCTAAAATGGAAATTTCTGCAATGAAAAGTCAATTATTTCGCTCAGAAACACGTACTAATTCACTGAATTTAAATGTGAGCAGATTTTCTTGAACTCGGGAGTGGAAGATATTTTGATGACGGGGAACCCCACGGCACTATCGAACATAATTTGGAAACGTAGTAAACTACGTATTGACAGTATAACACAGAACATAGAACATTGTATAGTGGATTTCATAATCATTATGACAGAACCGTAAATAATCAGAGGGACAGTGTTGCCAGCTGCGACCTGGAGTAGAAATTTCGAGTTTCAAAGTCGTAATTTCCAAGAAACGAATAATAAAAAAATTTGTCATTCCTGCGCTTCCGCATAAAATAAATCACTTTAAAATTATGCAACTTCCAACAAAAACCAAACTTTGCTTTCTACGATTTCCTTTTTTGTTTAGCAACTACTCCATTCAAACCGATTTACGATTGTTTTGTCACAATCTCTATTCAAGAAATGAGATCGACCAACTTTTTACACATGTTGATAGATGGAAGTACGTAGGATCCCTTTTTATGAAGAATCTAAAGTGTCGTAGATTGAAAGTTTTCATCAAAATATTTTACATAGGAAGGGATCCAAACCACACCATTTCCATGGTATTTCTATCCATTTTGATCGAAGCCTATAAAACGCTCAAAACTGTCAAATCCATAGTTTGAATTCCAATCTTAGTTCAAATCGAACCTATAAAATTGGCCGTGAATATGAAGAAAATTGAATGAAGCATGAATATAATGAAAACGACTTCCAAACAACACAGTAAATAAAACCTCAAATGGACAAAAAAACATCAACTACTTAGCACAACTAAAACAAATACACAAAGTAGCCAACATAACAAATACCTATATTTTAAACGAGAATAGAAGCCTGAAAACGTAAAGATAAAGAAGTCATAGCCATAGTTTGAACTCCAATCAAAGTTCAAACCGAATCTATAAAATTGGCCCTTAATATGTAAAAAATTCAATGGAACATGAAGATAATGAAAACGACTTCCAAACAGTATAGCGAATAAACAGTAAAAACAAAAAAATCAACTACTTAGACAACTAAAACAAATACACAGAGTTGCCACCATAACGAATACCTGTGTTCCAAATGAAAATAGTTACGGCACAGATTAAGTACTTAATCTGTGGTTACGGTATATTGTAACTTAGGCCTAAAAACGTAAAGATATAGAAGAAGAAATAAAAAATGTTGAATTGCGTAGGTTCACGGTCATGGTTTGAAAATCGATTTTGAATTATTCAGCAAGAGAAATGAATTTTACCAATTAGAACTCTTACCCTTCCTCGAAAATGTCTAGCTCACTGCATGGAGTGTATGCTCCCTTACCCCAATCTTTGAGCGATTCAGACTCTGAAAGAGAAGTAACCATGGATCCTATTTTTACAAATCATACCAATGGATTGAAATCTGCTGGTATTATTAATTTTTCTGGTCGACAAAATGGTCATATTCGTCTTAACAACATAAAGGACGATATTCATTGTGCCAAAACTTTGAATCCAAAAATGTCTGCATTGCGTAAAACGGCTTTCATATTTTCCATCATTTTATGTTTCTTGCCCATAGTTATTTTTCTATGGATCCTGCCATGTTCAGATAGTCTAACTTGCCCAAAAAAAATTCCTAACTGGGAAACAACGCGGGAAAATATAGAATTGTATGGTGTTATAAATTTGGTTCATGGTGCCTTCGAAAACAATTGGAACATAATTTTAATGTATGAGGGAAGCTTCAACAATCCGAGATCTATGAAAAATGGTATAATGTCATTCGCAGGCACCAATGGAGCTGAATTATGGGATTTTCAACAGAAAAGCTTGCCTTCAGAAATCAATTGCACTATTCTTGATGTAAATGATGATGGCTATGACGACTGCTTAGTGGTAGACGAGAGCGGATTGAAAGCCATTGAATCGACTATTGGGGAAGTCTTATGGCATGCTCATACCTCGGAGCAGACTTCCATACCAGAACTTGACATGCCTATAAAAATTAATGATTTCGATAAGGATGGAGTTAGTGACCTGCTGGCTGTATATAGAAAGGAGACTTCCCTAGTAATTTCCGGAAAAAACGGTCTTGCTATCGCCAACATAAGACTACCTTCAGGCTGCTCGTATATATCAAATTTGAGTTCTTCCAAAAATAGAGCTTATATTCAGTACAATTGCGGAAGGTATCAGAATTCAGAGATTGTTTATGAAATTTCTATGGTAGACTTGAGTGCAAAATTTGAGGGTTCTCAAAAACAGATACCATTTGAAACTGTTGATGATAAGGATAACAAAGTCTTTTATGTGACAGGTACGAACATTTTGAAATCTCACTATTTTCCAGAGCTTATTCCTATACCCCAACATTCAACTTGTGAAGTCATACATGTACTTGGGTTATTTTCAAAACAGTGTTTCATTAGTATGCCTAGTAATATATTCATATTCTGCTTTTGTGATTTGGTAAATATACTACTCTGAACTGTTATATATGTAAACTTCGAAACAAAGGAAAACTAACCCAACAAAAAACTGTGTCCACGGATGACCATAGTAATATTAATAATTTTGCTTTTAGGTGATAGAAAATTGTTGGTTGAGAACCTGAATCATTGTCCGCATTGTGAAGGAGTGATATCCCTTTACAATACAAACAACACAAAGCTGTACACACAGTCTTTCAAGAATGCTGTAATAATGACTCCTGTACCATTTTCAGTTACTTCTAGCAAAGAGAACATTGTAAATCTGAAGGGTCACCTCCACGGATTCATTCTTAAAATCTGGCTCTGGCAGGATAACTCAAAAAAGTTGTCTCCATCGACACGAGTCTATAAGAGAAGTATCCCAGTCCACAATGAAACTTTCCATTTGAACCAAGTTTCGGAAAGGGTCGTGTTGATAACTCTTCGTGAAAATGACACCCAAGTCGAGAATGTGAGCGACAGTGATATCTACTTGATTTGCAATGGACCGGAGCATGATAACTGCCAGCCCGACCATAAAAACCAGCAGTATTCATTGATGATAGCTGACCTTGATCAAGACAGTTCCCTGGAGCTGGTAAGCTACTCAAGTACGTATGAACGAAGGGAAGAAGAAGGCTATGAAGCTTGGCATCTCATTTCCAAATTGAAAGTTTTCAGGTTAGAGAGTGAGTTGCCGAAGTTGTATGATAAAAATTAAGAATAAACATCTACTTAGTGTTAGAACAAAACTATTGATCCAGATCGAACGGCAATCTCATATATTTAATTATTTGTGATATACAATTGAGTGTGACGAATATTCTAGTCAGATGAACATTTTTGAGATGAGTGAACAATGTGCTTTCCTTTTATTTACATCACCAATTTATGAAATTGTGGCCTGAGGCAACAAAATCAAAAGAGTTGAAGATCTCAGTGAATACATTGGATGTAAATTTGTCTTTATCTAAAGTCTAAAGGTACACAGATAACAAAGTGGTGTGGATTTTTAGTATCTGTAGAATTCTGACAACAAGAAAAAAATGGAATAGAACATGCACAAATTCTTCGAATGGAACTAAAATGACATAATATATTTATTCCTTCAAATGCTCATTTCACAATGATATTGAATTCATCAATAGTGAAACATATTAACTGTATATAAAAAAAGATTGAAAATTTATATAAATTCAATACATAAGAGGATGTTGAAAATTTGTAAAAGAATCATATTTTGTATCAGTTCATAAAAGAACCCTTGCCCAAATTCACGGATGACCTGCTTAACCGCAAATTGTAAGGGTGGTGGTAGGTCTACTGACGGGGTATTGTAGGCTCATGAAAGGTATGAGCATTATGGGCCTGGCAGAAGAAACTCTGTGCATGTGACGTGTTAGCAAAACTGAGGCGGAAATCCGAGGCTATAAGCTAAATAATGGAGCCAATATCAAGGCTTTGGAGTCCCATCAGAGAAAACAAGCTAGATGAAGAGCTCTAATGAACAAAGAGCATCACAATAGATCTGCAAAGCCACATGTAGCTCTCCTATCAATATAATCTAATCTATTTTTCTATATCTGATGTTCTATGTAAGTAAACATTGACAGTGATAGTCAATGATAACTGGGAATGTTATTTTGAAAAACGACTGGCAGATATTTTTGTCTACATAAAGGTCCACTGTTTCTCTGTTTTATTGCTGCATTGTCTGAAGCTGAGGTCTCCATTATACTGATCCATTTTATTCAGAAGTATATCTGAATGGATGGTGTGAAATGAGTAGCCTTGAGTAGTCCCTGATCTATTGATTCTTTTTTTCAAACTTGTGCAGCTTAGCTGTCTAAGAATTTGGTCTGATCATTTCTCTGAGGTTTCAGTGTTTCTTGTACACTGTTGGATTTTATTTACTTCTGCGTAGGAGAAATATGTGTATTAACTGACTGGGTAGCTGTGTCAGTAACTTGACACATGGAAGATCCTTATTTTGGCAAAGTTGCCATTTATGCACTTCTGGAGTTTTTCAAAATTATAACCAAGGAACAAGTATTCAAACATAAAATAAAACAGCTCCTTTTTAAAATTAGCCCCTATACAATTGATGAGTTTTTTCTGATCTACATTAGTAAAAAACTTTTTGTATTATTTTTCATTTTTGCTGCTTTATTTACTTGTTTCAATAACTCTTGTTATATGAATGTGCCTGTTTTTACTGACTTGCTTCTTTTAGGCTCATTCTAATGGATCAATAAAATATTATTATTATTATAGGATTAGCAGTTCGTAAATGTGGTGATTTTTGCTAATATTTTCACTTATCTCAAAAGAAAGAGTTTAGAAAATGTCCATCTGAATCAGTACTTTTTATTTTGTGTGTGATACGTACTAAGAAAGAATATATTTGATATAATTTTTTTCTTGCCATTTATCATTCATTGTAAAGCACATTTTCATGTATTAAGCTGTGATAACTTTGATTTGACTTCTCAAAGGTTGGAATGTTATGGATTTATGCTAAGTTGGTAATTTCAAATGTTGGATTAACATAATGTGATTTTTTTAATATTTATATATTCAATATAATCAAGGTCAATATATTAACGCCAATATAAAGATAACATCAAGCTTCCAGTAGTTGCAGCTGTTCTATTAAACTGGGCGAGCATTGTATTTGATTTTGAAGGAACTTAAGTAGGTTGTTTCAGACATTTATGGGAAGGTTTTATCAATTTACATTCTAGTGACTACAGCAAAAAGCAAGTCTGCGAGACCGATGGGATTATTAACGCGAATTTTTTTTTCTCCACAAATAAGTTATGTCGTATTCATTTAGTCATCGTTTAGTCAAACTGATTTCTTACTACCTCAAACTCCCATTTGCAATTCATTTGAGATATAAATTATTAACAGAAAGAACAATAGAGACTAAGGTTTTCTTTAGAATAGGTGTTGACTGATATTGAACTATTTTCAACTAAAACTGCACTTCACTGATCCTAAGAAGCTCATATTGTGATAAAATCGTTGAAGACTATTGTATTGAGAAGTAAATGTATGAATTATTAAATGCTGACATAACTGTCAGTGCTATAAAATTTGGCGTGACTACTGGAAGTTTTATGGAGTGCATTAAAAATGTCCCGAACAGTACAGCCTGTATTGAATCATCTAGGTAGCAGAGGTTCCAGTATTTCTTTTTATCAGGTAACTTTGGATTGGTTTTCTAGTCAGCAATTCAGTTTTTTCCAGAACAATTTGAAGTATTTCGTATTTATTCATTGAGTAACACTTTAAATGTTTCTTGTAGTGTTAGAATGTCAACTATTGCCCCTAGTCATTTTGTATTGAACACAATATATTATAAAATACAAAAAACTACTGTTTTTTTTTAATATAATGGAAAGAGTAACAGTTTTATCTGTCTAGCCGGTAGCGAGTTACAAACTCGCTCAGAAGATGACAGTGTGTCGAAACAGCTGTTAGCATTGAATGTTAGTGTTGTGTGAATTGTGAAATATTTTCACCCTACCCATTCAATTAAATGAATTTACACCTGTTAGAAGCCGAAACTGTAGAGCATTAATCTGTGTATGTTACGGTAGTTTTATCCCAACACCAAATCGTTATTTTTAACACCTCAACACGTTTCAATCACCATGTGATCATCTTCGAGAGGAAGATTAAACTCATCACAATTAATCTGTGTGTTGGGTAAAATATATCCTTACTAGGTAGGATAGACATGATTCTAACTTCCCACTTTGAACTTTATTTTTCAAAAGTTAGACAGTACATTAATCAATATATGAACCTAATATTGTCAAAATGCCGTTTTTTCTGAAGATACCACGGCAGGTTTGTCTGTCATTCAATCTAAAAATACATCCAATGTTCATATTACTTCCCCAAAATAGTATGCCAAATCTTAGGCTTAAAAATTAGCGAAATAAATTATTCCTAATGAACACTTTTGTCTAATTTCCAGTAGTTATTTAATTTTTATGGCCAGTTTTGGGTTTGATCCCATCATCAAGTATGAAAACTTGATAAAAATACTCGATAATGGAATAAAACCCAAAAAATTAAATAAAATACCTAGTGGAAATTAGACAAAACTGTTTTCACTCATTTCATTCAAGTGATCACGAATTTCCACAAAATAAACAAGTCATCAATTACACAAATTAACGATTTCCCAATCAAATATTTGCTTACAACTTTAGTGCTATAAGCTATTTTATTTTTCCTAGAAAAATATTGTGTGTATTCCATAGAGGGTGCTCACGAAAATAGATCCTAAAAATTTTGTATAGTTTTCTATTTTTATTTTATTTTCCAGTATCTTCACCGATGATAAGGTTTCATTTTTTTTTATTCAACACGCTTTCATTAGCTTCACCTGTATGTATGTATGTTTGTTTGTAACTCTCAAGATCGGGATCTGTATTTGACAGAATTATCGAATTATTGCTTGATCTATTCGTGGGCAGATGACGCTGTACGTAACCTCTTTGATATATCGACATTATTGCTTGATCTATTCGCGGGCAGATGGCGCTGTAACCTCCTTGATATATCGACATCATCTGAATAAAGTATTCCAAGCCCAAGGCGCCTGTTGCCTTGGGCTTGGTTGGTGATTTTCAGGCTCCGGAATCGGAAAATATCAATGGTCATTTTTCCAAACAAAATAAGTATGATTGATCCCAAAGTTTAAATAAAATAAATATAGTTTGAAAAGACTAAAAAACACGCTTTTAAAGCATACGAAACTAAAAACAGAAAAATAAATATAGTTTAAAAAACTAAAAAAAATACGCTTTTAAAAAACATCGAACTAAAAAGTTAAAAAAAAATTAAAAATAAGCTTAAAACAATAAGGAACGAAAAATACTATAATTATTGTTAAAAAAGCGTGGGAGCTTTGTGCCATATTTTTTGTATATCAAGCGCCCGTAGCTTTTTTCACAATAATACTAGTATTTTTCGTTCGTTATTGTTTTAAGCTTAATTAAAAAAAATAAAGGCAAAAAAAAAGTTTCTTCTAAGTCCTTTCTATTACTTGAAAGAGACCGAGTTTCTGCATCATAGTTTTGCAACTTCCTCAGGAAATTCATAACTGAAGGGGCTCCAGCACTCTACGCTGTAGTATCCCATAGTGAATTTTTTAATATGACGGAAATTGAAATAAAACCAGATTTTAAATGCAATTACTTAACATTAATATATTTTCAAGTATATTACACTGAAACATCATCATTCTACATACAATTTCTACAGTAAAGTTTCAGGTTTATGAAGAATTATGCACGTCGGCTTCACGATAAATAAATTTGAAAATTTTGCTCTGATCCTATGTACAGAAAAAATATCACATATTCGTGTTTAAATTTAATTGCACTTGTTGCATAAACTTTATTATATTGTACTTAATTCTTTCAAAACCTGGCTTTTAAAAATCAAACGACCTGTGATATATAAAACCCTGTTAGTTTTATTATCTATCATCAAAATTATTTAATAATTACCATCTATTAAAAACCAAACCTATCATCTATGTACTGTACAGAATTGGCTAATTTTCCGTCAACAAAAAAATAGTAAATTTTCTTTGATCACACACTTTTGAATTTTTGTACATTATCAGTCGAAAGTTACATATCACTTTGGAGGCCGGATATACCAGATGCTTAAATCTCTAATCGAAATACTAACGCCACAATTCTGTACTGAATACATTTACAATGTGTAAATAACCATAACCTTACTGTAAAAAACTTAAAGAAGTAACTTACGAGACATAGCGATATTCGTCATAAGTTTGGACCACAATGATATTTTTGTTTGTAACGATTATGCAGTTTACAAATGTTTGCGTGAAAAGTCAGATAAATTCAGACTTGGGTGTTTAATTTTGAATCGCGATAAAACGAAAAAAGAAAACAACTGAACGAGGAGAAAATCACTATCCAGACAACACCGGATATTCCATGTAATGGATGTCCGTAAGATATCCCTCAGTGGACAAGTTGGTGTATCTAGACGATCATAAGACATCCTTCGGACATCCACGGAATATCCATCTCATGTCTCCTTGTGTTGTCTGGAAAGTTTCATATCCAGAAAGCATTGAAACCAAAACTAGAACCAATCGATGAGGAACATGAAAATAAAAAATGCTCACACACATGAAATCTAACGGAAAGAAACTAAGACAAATTCCAAGCGGAATATTAGACTGAACACCTATAGTTTAAACATGCACATCGAATTTGAGATTAACGATAGATTGTTATTACACGTCCTATACATAACAAAACACATTTCACATCTTGACCACTTTCACTAGAAGAAAATCTCACATAATACGTGAAAGACTAATCGCAGAAAGATCCTTTCTGCAATAACCTATTTACAAACCTGCGAAAAGGCATACACAAAAACGGAAAATGAACAAAACACAAATTTTTAAAATTCATGTGAAACGGTCTGGTCAAATCACATAATTTGTCAAAATCAATGAGCAATGTCCTCGGATGGAATTGTTAACGAAGTAGTAGATATACAAACGCTACCTTATTGAACATTTCGATATACTGAGTAGTGTCATTTTCGCAACAAATTTCCATTGAAAATGGTCGAATCTGACAATTCAGAGTACGAATATATTTTTTAAATCACAGTACCTTTTTTCAAATATACAAAGAATGAAGTACGTGGAACTTTGTTTCCAGAAATGAAATTACAAAACATGGTTTTTCTTCCTTAAATTAATAATAAAAAATATATTGCAATATTACTTACAAAAATAACTGGAAAAATCAACTTAAAACAGACAACACACTCGTGTCCCAGTCAAAACAACTATAATCACCATAATTCAGTTTAAAAATCAAGACTTATGACATGATGGATTCATATTTTTATGTGATAATTGAAAAATCAAACCCTAATTGAAAATTTAACAGGCAGAATAATTTTTTCAAATTCCACCTCAAATTGTCAATCAAACAGAAAAAATTGTTTTCTTCAAAAACAAATTTTTTGGCATTTATTTAAAAAGTATGGTTCTGGTTATGAAAATTTCATTGGAAAGTTGATAGTTATCTGGCTTCTTCATTTAAAAAATCCTTCACCATTCTTTGGGAGAATATTCATGAAAAATTTGGTGGTTGAGAATTTAGAGACAATTAATTTAAAATACAGAATGTGACCCAGTCTGACAATTACAATTGAAGTAAAATTAGTTACGTTTAGAAACCAAGATTAAAGAAACAATTTCATATGTATATCATGAATATGAAAAATGAAAGAATGAACAAACAAGATTAGTCAAAATTTGTCTCTTTGAGCACAATTTGTTGGCATTTATAATTTGTTGCCTAAGAAAATGCTGGAAATTGGAAATTTAAATCAATATTTTAGACATTTCTTCATTGCCAATCAAAGTTGGAATATTTTTCAAAACAATTCATGAGGATTTTCTATGACTAGGTATATAAAAAAGTGTAATTTAACATAAATGTATGAGTCAACAATACTTCTAGATTGACGCTAAAAATAGTTTGAAATTTCGATGTGACAAGAGATACATTGTAACACACAAGAAGGAAAGCTGAACGTTTAAATATAAACTTCCCAATATTCATATCTTCATGGAGAATAATCTAGTCAGAATTTTTCAGCTGAATATATCGATTAAAAAATTGTCAGATACTTCATTTCAACTGTCCTGACTTGACAGTAGAAAAAAAATTTTCCAGTGGAAATTTCAATACAAAAATGTACAGTTCTGTTATTTCATACGCTAAATCCAAATAACAGGAGGGTCAAACGCTTCGAAACGTTATTCTTTATGGTAAAACTTGGTTTAATTAAAAAAACAAATAAATTTTGGGGTTATAGCAAAATAATTCGAAATTACACATATTTTCCAACCAGACCGCCATTACAAATACTGCCAATTCGTACACGGTCATTTTAAGACCTGAATATTCCGATACGAACCATTTACCACAAATTGATCACCGTCGTGATACGCCGCTGCTAATAGGGAAAACGCAAAAATATTATGAAGCGACCATTCATAGAATGGTCGACATCGGGAACAACTAGCGACACGACTATCCTGTTTCCTATACAGCTAAAATATTCAATAGAATATTCAAGTTTTAAATGCAAGTGTTCATCTGAAATGCATTTTTAACGTTTAAAATTTGTACCATAAAACGTCAAACTATAAGCAACCAACAGTTTTATGCTTATGTACACCTATTAGATAGACATCGCCAATAAAACCTCAGCCCCCCAACTCATTGTTGCAGACTTTTTGGTATCCAATATAAAATTCAGTCGATACATTATAATTCACATAAATATTGTACAATCACAATGACTTAGAAGTTTGTGCGAAAACATGGTTAAAGCTAAGAATATAAGACTGAGGTACGTTTAAAACAAGAATAGCGAAGTAACTTCAGATAAAATGATTCAACAAGCTTAAAAAGAAAAAGTCATTGAAGGGTCAAAGGTTTTTTATCCATACCTAATTATTAAAATAACTTCAATATGGTGTCGGTTTGCGAATATTCAGTAGCAAAATTTAGATGGTTGAAATAATTTTCCTCGTCTCGATGTAACTACAAAAAGTTGAATAAATTTAGAGTTTTATCATAAAAATAATTTATTGGATTTCTTCAAACTGAAACTTTTCCACAAATGCTATATAATTGCAAATTAAGTAAGGATTTATTATATTCTTCGCTTATGCTTATAATCTTTACTTACCATATTAGTAACTTTTGAAGTTGACATCAATTCGATAATTCAAAAAATTATAAGCCAAAATTAATACATCTTTCGAATTTTTGCGTGATAACCAGTTTGTCCATCAAATTATAAGCAAAGAAATATATTATAACCTTTGCTTTATCCAATAAGTATTTTTGAGGTAAAAATGTTGATTTAATAATTAAAAATTTCTATATAAATATATGAAGTGTAACAAGAGAAATTTCAATCAAATTTGCAAGTAAAAATTTGACAGTTTTGATCTTGACAAAACTAATGTGCTTCAAATTATAAGCAAAGGGTTACATGTCAATTTCAATCAAATTTACAAGGATTTATTATATTCTTTGCTAATGCTTATAATCTTTACTTATCATTTTAGTAACTTTTGAACTTATGACATCAATTTGATAATTGAAAATAGAGTGTCAGAATGAATACATCATTCGAATTTTTGCTTGATAACCAGTTTGTCGATCAAATTATAAGCAAAGGATTATATTATAACCTTTGCTTATCCACTGAGTATTTTTTAAGTCAAAATGTCGATTCAATAATTCAAAATTTCTATATAAATATATGAAGTGTAACAAGAGGAATTTAAATCAAATTTGCAAGTTAAAATTTGAGGAACAACTTGAAAACTAAGACAAACAAGTTTTTGAATATTAACAGTGTGCAAAGAATATTCTTGGAAGTTTTTCGGTAGGCCTTTAATTTTTTTGGGGTGTCTGACATTACCCAAAGCCTTCGCTATTCTCTTCTCAAACGCACAACACGCACCAAATGACAACAAAACGTCCACTTCGCAATATTTTCATCGAGGAACATATGACTATGATACGTACACCGAGTGCAACGGAGGTCCACGTTCACCGCTTAAGGAACTATTTTACATATATGTACAGTGACATAACGAAACGGGACCCCCGCCGCCACCGGCGGACGAACGTTGCCTCGTCGTTGTACCGTTCAAAACGTGCAGGACCGCAAAATGGCATTCACTTGTCATGACAGAAATTATCACAGCAATATATAACTTAAAATTAGAACATATACACAACAAAACGACAAATGCCTAAGAAATGTTTTCCTTCATTAAAAAATTGCTTATAGTTTGAATAGGAAATAAGGAGCTCTTCTTCTTACCCACACCTCTACTACTTCAAGGCACGCCCATAGAATGACTTCAAAACAACTTTCATTTAAACTTTTTGTATACATCTTTTAGCACCGAAGAAGTTTTCGAAACTTCTTCGCTTTTCTTTTTTTTAAATAAGAAACTCTCGAATACTTTCTGAAAGCAGGTTTTCAACAAAAAATATTTTACTGTCGATAAAATGTCATGAATAACAGAACTTAGTTTCGGTTTTTTTTTGGAATTGTTTGTTTTTTATTTTTGGTTGGTTCAGAACAACCATCTACCGTTAATCCTATGATGTTGAGGTGGGGTTCTACACTCTTAAAACATTCTTATGCGTTCTATTGTGATTCACGTTCCTGAAGAAAGCAGGGGCCAGAGGGTAAGGGGGTCCGTCACATCTATACATCGGACGATTTGGATGGAAGTTGAAGTTCATCTGAAAAAAAAAAATCAGCGTTAGTTTTCAAATGCATGAATAATAGTTCGATAAACAACCAATTTGCAATTTTCTTGGGTATGATTCGAACTGAAAAAATTTGAACTTGATTGAAACAGGATGATCCAAAATATCTCCTATATTACTTTCAGCATTTGGAGTTTCATAAGGAAAACTTATGAGGTTTTGAGGTCACTAATTGATCTTATTTTAAATGTATTCGAAATCATTTTTTTGTGGAGTCAGCCTTATCTCTTATAGACTGGAGAAGAAACTGAAAAATTGTTCAAATGTCAATTTATCTGAATCTGCCAATGTTTTGTTTCAGCGACAATTTTTTGTTTTTCTTGTAACTGTAAGAAGAACTGACGGAGTACTTGTACAAATAATTTTGATGTCTTTCAATAGGTGTATTTGTTCTGGAGCATAAATTGTTTACCACTTTCACATCAATTAGTTATGGTTTTTTTGATTGTGGTTGACAATGTTTCATGGTGCATTTCATTAGTTCGAACGTCCATTGTCTAATATGTCTGGCCATTGAAGAAGCTCACAAGAAGCCCCGAGTCTGGTTGCGATACGTGGACGACACCTTCATAATATGGAACCATGGGGATGCAGAACTAGACACCTACCTGAAGCACAACAATGTAAGTCCTTCCATCACTTTCACAATGGAGAAGGAAGTCCACACAAGGAAGTCCTCTGGTGAAGAGGACCGACACTAAATAGAAAACATCAGTATACCGAAAACCCACTCACACGGGACAGTATCTGGATCAGGAATCCAACCAACATCAATCGACTAAGAGAGGAATCATCAAGACTCTATTAGACCGTGCTTTCGGGCTCTGTAATACAAAAGAAGGTCTCGAAAAGGAACTAGGCATCATCAAAAATGACCTTCAACGGAATGGTTACTCCAGAGTGATGGTAGAACAGGCTTCAACTAGAAGACAGCAAGAGCTCCACAAGGAAGAATAGCCACCACAACCAGTACTTGTACTTCCCTACATCAAAGGATTATCGGAAAAGATAAGAAGGATTAGGTCCAAGTATAACATCAGGACCTGCTTCAGATCGGGGATCACTATCCGTAGCAGTCTCACAAAAACCAGGCCACCAAACGTGGACTGTGATTCCAAGAATTACATTAACCGCATACCCTGCGAGTGCGTAGAATCATACATCAGTGAAACCAAGAGGCATTTGAAAGTTCGCATTGCTGAGCATAAGAAATACACACAGCGAGGAGAAACTAGCAAATCCGGAATAGCAGAGCATGTTTGGACTCATCAACATAACATCAAATGGGGTCAATCTGAAATCATCCACGAAGAGGAACACTGGTTCAGGAAAAAATTCAAAGAAGTCGCATATATGTGGTCCAACAACGCATTCAGTTAAGCTAGCGTAGAGATACGTAACATATGATAACCTCTAATCAAGCGAAAAACGACCAACTCCCGCCAAACGGTCATCTCCCGCTAAAACCAATGAAGCGGTGAGAGGGAAGAGGGGATAGGAGAAAGCACTCGAATGGCCTATAAATAGTCGGATCTCGGAGGAATAAGTCCAGTTATCACCCGAAGAGGGTTGTGGATACTAACAATCGGAACGTCGTGAAATAACTTGGTTTGGAACCTTTTAATTTTTATTTTTCACATTTTCTTTATAATAATTTTTAACTTTCAGCTTATTGTAAATTCAGTTTTTTTGTTCAATAAAATTGTTATTTTCGGTTAATCTTTTTAATATTTTTTCAGGAATTTCGAATAAATTTATATTATATTAGACAATGGAAGTCCGAACTGATGAAATACATTTGGAAAAGTGTCTCCTATAAATTTAATGTGTGATAATTATAATACCTACCCACTGCCGTCAATGCGATATTCATTTCGATCCACTGAAGAGAATATTCAAAATTGAACAAATCATCATCTAGCTTACTACCTGTTATTTACAAATAATAATTAATAAATTGATGGATGTGGTAGGAGATCATAATGAAAAAAAATGAAAATTTCTATGTTTTTTTACCACTTTTATATGTAACTAACGTTACTACAGTTTCATCGTATATGGGCATTTCAAACTTATACGATAAACAATAATAATACATAGTAATACAATGTGTATACAAAAATACAATAATAATTAATCAATATGTTATCTTTTTTTCTATTTCGATCATATATGTGACTTCATTTCTTAATTTGTCGAATCCCTAATACGTCAATTTTTTGTTATATATTTAGTGTGAGTAACCTTTATTTATATTGCATTATTATATTATACAGTGTGTAACAACAAAAACTTAACAGAGCCATTTTTGAATATAAAAAGTAAGATTTTTAAAAAAGGCTCGGACATGTCGATTTCTAATTAAAGGGGGACACCTTTCAGACTGATCAGATTTTTTGTAGTACGCACCCCCTCGAAGGGGTGCGTCCAACGACCCTTATTTAGATACGGAAAGTAGGTCGAGTGGCACCTTGTTTTAAAGGTCTTTCGAATACCTTTACATCTCTATCAAAAGAAAATGTTTGTAACGATTAGTTTTCGAGATAATTTGAAGATTTAAAGGTATTTTTATTGAGTTCAACTCTTTTTAAAATAAATCAAATTGTTTTAAAGATACAATTTACGTTCAGAACTTTCATGAAAGAAATAAATTTTTGCTTTTTATGACAAC
>WOGO01001071.1:0-19561 GCA_015342085.1 Leptinotarsa defecta | reverse complement strand
TTTTTAATTATTCCTTTTTTACTTGTTTCAGGGATTTCAAATCATTTCATATAGTAGACAATGGAAGTCCGAACTAGTGAAATTCAGTATTGCTTGACTCTTGTCGGGGTTTATACTGATCACTACCAAACAGAGCTGTTTCGATCTAATATAGATCTCGTCTCATCTGTCAATCTTATTTATGGTGTTTTCATAAAGAGGAAGTCTGTACTCAGGATTGTTCTTGAGAGACAGTAAAATCCCACAATTCATTTATGGTTTAGGTTAGCACTACTGATGTTTTCTTCAGGGTAGCCAACCACAAATAACAAAAATGGTCCAGATATCGCAACTTCAGTTTTTATTTATTCATAAAATGTTTAGCTGACTGGACTTGTGCACTGACAAGGGTGAAATCATTACAAATTTTCACAATAACAGATGCATCATCGTAACAGCATGTCTACAGTAAAATGTTTCATACCAAATGATTAGTAACTTCAATGAATATGTGGAACAGTGGAAACTCTCAGAAACAGCTTCGATTTTGATCAAATTCTTTCTATTCCTTGTTTTTCATATATTTTTCAAATCAGAAACCTTTTCAAGCTAGGATACAATTATTTACATTATTTAAACTAAACCATATGTATGTATATACATATATGTAGTATTCATATAAGAAATTCAGTTTTGTGTGATTTGTTTCGGTAAAAAAAATCCTATATTGATTATTATACCAACAGAAGGAACGTTTCTGAGGAAAATCATAGATATGTCGTAGATATGAAGTTATAATTTAACCGATTATTTATTTGAAGAAGGCAAAAACATTTTCACAAAACAGCTGCAGGTTACGTAATTTTGATTGACGAATAGCAGTTATGATTTTCCCAACCTCATTCTTCACGAAATATAAGATCATTATTTTTTATCGTTAAACTTGCAAGTAAACTATTTTAATATGTTGCTTTGCTGCATTCCTGGTCGAAGGTAATGAACTGAGTTGTATAGTGTTTTCAGAGATATATCAAATTAAAAAGTTGGGATTGTTACAACCAACAGGTAGAAATTCGACAGGAATTAAAGTAAAACATTGTAAATACTTATAACTTTTTGCTTGTAGGTAAATATAATGTGTTATTGTTTCCAAATGGTCTAATGTTTTCGTAAGTTGGGATGTCATCGCCCTCATATACTCCTTTACTAAGAACAGTTAAGTCTGTCACCAGTGTTACCTGTGGAGTGGTTCCACCATAGAGAAATTTGTATATTATCTTTGGGTTCCACCTAGCACCACTGATGATACCTATGACGAGTTAAAACAGCGCTATCTGGTGGTGAATCGTAAATGCGTTGTGTTTAGGCTCTGGTTTTCAATCATGCATATGATGATAATAATATAAACAATGGAACTCACACTGATATTGGGATAACTGCATAGGTCAAAAAATAGTGCCTCGTTTCATATTTTTCACAATTTTTTGTCAGTAGTTCTTTCAAAATCCATTAAATACGATGATTTTGACTTCACTTACATCGAATATGAACTTGGCAACACTGTAAAGCTTATTCTTCTTCCTTTATTCTTGTTGTTCTGACTGTGAGTGCGACGTTGCCAACTTGCTTAGAGTTCGATTTGATGGTGCGTTCCTAAATTGAGAGGCATTTAGAAACAAAGACTCTATATTTGGAATGTTTTCGAAAATATATTTGATTTAGTGATACTTATTCAATAGTAATGTCGTATATTCATTTTTTTTTGTAATTTACAAAAATATTATATATTTTGAAAAGTCTCAATGACGGTGGAATCACAGTCATTTTTTGAAACTTCTCTTCGAAATGAAAGAATTTGGCTATTACTTCTTAATTAATAAACCATTTTCTCGCTAATAGTATTGATTTCATCTTTTTTTTTCTTCGGAAAATGTAAAGGTATATTATGTCATTACTTGGATATATTTCTGATTTGGAATAGTATGAGAAAAAAACAGTCATTTAGAAAAATACCAACATCGAAGCTGTTTTTGGGGGCTTCTGGAAAAACACTTCATTGATTCGACTAGAATCATTCACAATTAAACTGTGTTTCCTTACTTACCACGGGATGGGTCAGAAAATAATTATTTCTGTAGGTATATGTGAAATATGTTTCCTTCACGAAAAATATTTCGATGACCTGCTTTTTGCAAAATTGATTTCGGTTTCTAATTGAAGCACCGATTGATGGAAATGTACCCCCTGACAGTAAAAGAGAGTTAGCATGAACCCATTTCAAACTTTCGAAAATTGGCAGTGGAAGTTCAAAATCAAAATTTCTACAAGTACATTTTTATTTGAGCTCGTTGAAGTCAGACTCTCCCATATGGCGAGGGGGTACAACACAGGGTCGTTATCACTTAGGTTATTTTCACTATTCCAAGGGTTTGACTGCGAGTCCATCTATAAAGAATGGCTGAGCAGGCTGAGAACCTTCCTAAGAGCTCTGAAACTATTCAGTGGACCCAGCCGTTTTTTGGAAAAGCGTGCCTTTGAGCCTATGGTGGATCTTCGAAAAATTTGTAACATTGGTGAGAAAACTCGTTTTTGTGGTGTTAGATTTTTTCATATACAGTGCATATCAATTTAAAAAAAGCCACCTTGAATAAGTCATTTGAATTTGAGACTGTTAAACAATCATGAAACATAACCCCTTGTCTGCCATCTCCACCCCACAACCCTCAAGTCAAAAATTTTAAATGGAAACGATTATCGAGTGTCACCTTATTTGAGAGGTCGTTCAATCGTTTTGAAATTGTGTAGTGATTCGAATTCTAATATGGCACGCCAAATTCACATCACACTATTACTTTTTGAAGCAACCCTGAATAGTGAAAGAATATTCAATGTACTGAGCTCTTCCTCATTGCGTAATGTAATACCGGTGTCCAAAAATTCCTCGATAATAAGTTCCCCTTGGAACTTGGAAATAGAGGTTATACAGAATGACCACCCAAATTCCTCGATTTGTCTCCACTGGACATTGTTCTATGGAAATGATTGAAAACAAAAGTCTAACAATATACACAGCCAACCACTATAGATTATTTACGGTACGTGCTGTAGACTACCGACACCTGATATTTTTCAGAATTTAAGGGAGGATATAGAAGCTCATTATACCATTATATGCGAATTAATGGTGCTCAGTTAAAACATTTGATAAACCAAATTTTTATGTTCAGGTTCACTTTTCACTTCAAAATTGAATACGAATTCAAAAAAGTATTTTATTGTTCTCTGACACTCATACTTATCGTTGTAATGTCAAATATTTTACTGAGTTATTTACAGAATTGAAATACCTTTCAAATAAGGTGTCATTCGACTATTATTCTCGATTGAAATTTTTGACAGGCGGGTTGTTATAGCTGGCAAGGGATTGATTTTTACGTGGACAGGATTTCCCTTGAAAACTAAAGCTGTGTTTCACGATTTTTCAATCTCATTATCAAATGGCTCCTTTCAACTGGAATATATTACAAATTACATGTTGTTAATTGAGTGTACAAGGTTACCTTCTAAACTGATTAGATGTGCGGAAGATACCTGAACTGTTTGGTCTTTGAAAACAAATTATGTGGATTAATAATAAAAACAAAATTTCAGAAAAGCTCCATGTCAACCACCACAAGAATGCTATCAATAGACACAAACACGTATCATTAGAATTTTTGACAAAATAATTCAATGATACGAATGTGGAATATACAAAACTAGACATTACCATCTGAAAAAACTAACAAAGCGAGCTTCCATTCAGTAGTTGAAGGCAAAACTTGATTCGTTTATGTTTGATAAGTTTAGGTCCCGATTAATGAAGCTCAGAACTCATCTTTTACTAGAAAAATTACGAAAAAACTAATGTCTTGGAACATTTGACGTCACAGTCTAATCACTCGACAAATATTGGTTTTGTAGAGTGACATTTGAAACGAAAGTATTAGTTGTACCTAATAAAAAAATATTTTAAATGAGTTAGGCCGAATGACATACGTACATACGGTTTGAAACTTTCCTGAAGAATAATCAACATCTCTACCATGAAGTCAGTAAAACACTATACTAGCATAACATTTTTGACAACCTATAACATTTGATCTCTTGGTGTTCGAGAATATTCAACTTTAATAATAACTGATTCGATTCTGAATCCATAGTTTTTGATTTTGATTCTGTACATCAATGACTTGTCCTTTTTCTATTTTTTGACCGCAAATCAGTATTCTGTCTCTACTAATGAAAATATGTCCATATTATAGTAGGTCTCCACAAGACCTATCTGCCTCAATAAACTCGAATGGATTCCGAAGATACTCAAACATCAGTAATGTTGAAAAGTTATGAGTTCAGTGTAATCATTTCCCGATATACGAGAATATTTATTTTGTCGGTTTACTTAACGAAATTGATTTTGCAGGTGTTAGCCCAACTTTTCCTCCCCAAGAAGTGGTTACAGAATTCTCAGGGTTTCCCACTGCATCACCTCCAGGGGTAACACCAGGCTCTCCAACTGAGTCGCAACCTGATGTAACACCAGGTTTCCCTACAGCTCCACCCCCGGGAATAACACCTGGATACCCCACAGTTGGACCTCCAGGAGTAACACCTGGTTTTCCCACGGCATCACCCCCGGGGGTTACACCTGGTTTTCCGACTGCTCCTCCTCCAGGAGTAACGCCTGGTTTTCCCACCGAATCACCCCCAGAAGTAACCCCAGGTTTTCCCACGGCCCCACCTCCAGGAGTTACACCAGGTATTCCCACAGGGTCGCCTCCAGAAGGAACTCCTGGTTACCCAACGGCAACTCCAGGTTTCCCGACACGACCACCCACAGGTTACCCCACATCTCCGGGGGATGTATCAGGCCCCACATCACCTCCCGAATTCACCTCGCCTCCAGGAACTTACGTACCTGGAAAAACAGAACCAGAAGGTATTAAATGTATTCTGTGAGGATATGGCATCAAAACAAACTCACATGTTTTGTTGCTTTATGCAACGCTAGTCTTTTTTTAATCTGGAAACATTATTTTCCAACTAGTCTAACCAAGTAACCAGGAGGATATAGCACCAAACTCCTAAGAGAATCTCTTGGTTTGTTACTTTTTTCACCATACTGATGTTCTAATCTAGGATTATATAATTGTACCTTAGCTTTTTCACATCCTCTAACCAAGAAACCGTTATTCCTATTTAATGTTCAGAGTTTTAGTTTATTTGTTCTACCCTAGCTCATCTTGAGTAGGGGAAATTGTGCAACAATCGACTTTATAATTCAAATGGGATTTGAATACTGCATTGTGAGTGGATTATAAAGAAAGAAAATGTAAATTTCAAAGGTTTCTGCATATAGAGAAAAATTTACTACATAGACAGTCGATTTGTACTTGCCAACCTAAGCTATCATCCAAAATAATTTCAATAGCTTGACTGATAGGAATTCAAAAAAATAATCTGTTGAGTTTTATTGGGGTTCAACTTGTTGATTGTGAATCACATTTTGCTTCTATCAATCATATTAAGTGGATTCATTCATATATAAAAGTTACCTCAGTGTGGAGCCCCGAGGCACCCTATGGTTAATTTGATGTACATCGACGTGTACTGTGAACAGAATTATGTTGAGCTTTCAGTTCCCATCCTTTCTTTTAATTTTTCCAGATTGGTTCTTATTAAATAGATCATTTTTAAGTCCTTAGATTTTTTTTAGAAAATGCAAAGTACAGTTTAATATAATTTATATCAATCAAAAGTTGAAAAAATTATTAAATTCATAAAAGTTTTACCAATAATATGGAGGAAAAAGAAATAATAGATATTTAAGCAGGTCGTCTCGTGCACCCCTGTGACTCACATAGAAGAAACCACTGAAATGCCAAATCAAATACTAATACTCCTAATCTAGTCGTTTATCTCTTTATGAAAACTCATTTGGCGCGATGAAACTAATTTCCTCATCGTCTTTCCCCTTCCCACACAACATAACGTAACCGCCTTGTCTAATACGGAAACTGGAATAACTTACCCGTCTCAATTGTAACCACTGAATAACTGAAAATACTAACCCACGTAAAACCCTGAAGACTTTATTGATCTCTAGAAAACCCTTCCATGAGACTCAAACCAGGAGAAATGATGGATTCATCAGAAACCTTGTGAAATACTTTCTAAACTTTTTTAAAAACGATCAACATATCACCAAATATTTATAGTATTTACAATTTCATTTTCTTGGGTACAGTGATTGACGATGACTTGAGACATCCACCCCACATCCACGCCATAGATGTCGAATGCGGCAAGGAGATGATGACGATAAATCTGGAGTTCAACAGAGTATTTGATGGGGTGATTTACTCGAAAGGTTACTTCAACATGCCCGAGTGCCGATATGTCAATGAGAATTCAGGACAAACCAAGTATACTTTCACTGTCAACTTAAACATGTGTGGTAAGGAAATTTTGTAGAAATGCATCACAATAACTTTTTATTTATCTACCATTCGGCATTCAAGTTGTTGACACTGTGTCAGTATACACACCTGTCACGTGGTTCTGGTTCAGGATGGCGCCAGGTTCAAAATTATGCGAGAATTCCTAATTTCAATCTCCCGCCAAAACATCGGCCATCTTTGGGACCGTACTGGCTTTACTTATCTACTGAATTGGTTCAGTAAATCGATATAATTCTATTGAAAACGCTTTTTGCAAACCATAGCACAAATATTGTTTCTCGACGAGCGCTCAGCTTACCAAGTTAGCATCATCAGGAGATACTCATCTCTTGGTGATGCTAACTTGGTTATCAGGTGTCCTAGCTGAAAAATGAACGTCTTCTTATGTTCCCCTCTGTAAAATAAAGACCTAATATCAGCCGCAGTTATTACTGTGAACATCTAAAATGTTCGTTTCATATATTGTCTTCGTTATCTCTCACAGGAACCGAATTCATCAACGCCTTCGACACCCTAGGACAAAGCTACCTAGAGAACGTGCTCGTCATCCAGAACGAAGCAGGCATCCAGGAAATTTGGGACACTATCCGCTCGGTCCGATGTCTTTGGGAAGGCAATCTCAAAGAGCAACTCAGCGTCAGCCTTATGGTTGGAATGCTCACCCAGGAGATCGTCACCTTCAGTGGAGACACCGCCATGGCCAAACTTGATATTCAATTGGGCAGAGGTCCGTTTGGTCAGCCGGCTACCGGTTTGGTGAAGATCGGAGAGCCGATGACTCTTGTAGTGTCCGTTTCTGGGGATCCTGGTTTCGATATCCAAGTTAAGGATTGCAGGGCTACGGATTCGACCGGAGCTAATATTGTGCCATTGACGGACGACAACGGTTGCGTGTTGAAACCTAAGTTGTTCGGCGCGTTCCAGAAGACGAGGAATACCGGCAATACAGGTAAGTGATGTGGTTATTTTGATGCGCAATTAATATTTGATTTTCATAATTTGTATTATCAACGCTTCAGAGTTAATAAGAGTCGTATTGAGTTATCAGCCGTGTCATATTTTGTTTGTGAAGCCAGTGTTGCCGGGTCATTTTCATGCTTAGCAGTAAATTTTGATCAGTTTTGATACGTTAACTCTCAATTATGAAACGTCAGCTGTCTGTTTTCATTCGTTATTTGGCAGTTCTGGTAAACTGTCAGTTGAAAGTTTTTTGAAATATAACAAAACGTAACTTGCTCAAACAATAATCTTCACGGTGTATTGCATACATACCAAGGTTCTTCACTCATTCAGTGAGGATTTTCCCTAATTATTGATTAGGGCGACAAATTTGACAATTAACATGACCGTAAAGTTTACACGTGCACTCATCAGTAAACAAAACATGTTCTTATTGGCTAGCTTTGTTATCTAATATTGCCATCATATGTTCATGAAAATACTTTCTCTTATCAAAATCATCTTCCATGAGACCATGTGTCGGAATCAGTTTTTAGTGATGCATGAACAGCTATATCTATCATAGCTAATTCGTCGTCTGAAAAAACAGACATTCCGCATATGAGAATTACTGACTGATTTTGACTGAATGAGACAGATCCAGAACGACAACTGAACTGTGAAATAACTGACAAATGTGATTAGACCTTTAACAGAGGCGTTTTCACCCATAACAATTTCTCATTCCAGGAGCCACCATCATCGCCTTCGCCTACTTCAACGCCTTCAAGTTCCCCGACGTCATGGATATCATGATTGAGTGCAACATCGAGCTCTGCAAAACCGACTGCGAGATGTGTCCCAACCCTGATCAAGCCTTGGAACCGGCGAAGCGCCGAAAGAGAGACCTCTACAGCTTCAACGCCACTCTACATGACGGAGTGATGATGGGCAAGCACTTACGAGTAGTGCTTCCCGAAGATCTTGCCGAAAGAACTGTCGTTAACGATTCAGTTTGCCTGTCTACGCAAAATTTCGTCTTTTCATCCTCAGTCCTGATCTCCCTTCTCACAGGCAGCTGCCTGTTCAGCGCTTATTTGTGGCTGAAGTCTCACAGGCAGAAAGTAGTCAAGTTTTGATGGGGTTATTTTAGCATAAGGGCGGCCAAACAATAATTTGTAATCAAGCGTGGGGGTGTTTCGAGAATGAAAAAGTTGAGTTACTGGGTTGGCGAAAATCTTGGTGTAGGAATTTTGTAATCCGTTACAGCCAGGCATATACCTATTTTCCCAGGAAATGTTGAGAAACCTTCATTTTTAAAAAACCTCTTCTACAAATATCATATATTGCATAAAACTATATGAGCATACTACACATTATTGTTTTCTTGTTCATTGTTTGAAGCACTAGTCTATTACTTCGAAATTTTATGGTTACCGCAGCGTTAATTTACCGTATCCCATTCACAGAACTCCTTACATTATATAAATTGAAAGGGTATAGGAGAGATTAATTCTTAACTATATTTTAATCAGAACTCATAATGATATCAACATAAGATATTTATGAGTTCTGTGCTCCCATTCGGTCACTTGACTGATGACATCAAAGTATAGTCGGTACCAAACGGTAACGACAGTTTTTTCTGTCTCTCTCTCTCTATGGCAACAGTTTTTGAACATAAGCATACTGAATTTTCAAATATAATTTTTCATCTTTTTCGGTTAGTCATCTGTATTGATGGTTCTAGTCTTTAGGAACTTGCAAGAAATATCTGTCAAATTCATGAAATTAAGATCCGTTTCTTTATTTAGCAATTTTATGGTGATTCAAATTATTGACGAAGTTTTCAATACTTAGCCAAATTTATCAAGTATCAACATAATATGCGTAAAATCTTTGTAAAATAACTCATCTATATTTGCACCACTTCTTTGAATAAAATCGAATGTTCACTGCCGAAATAAACCGTCCGGATTCGAATATTAACAAAAGGAAAATTGATACAACCTTTATTGATCTCAAATACCATTAGAACCAGGAGCCTAACTGAATGTAGATATAAATATAGCGAATTTTCTTTATTCAACATGAATATGAGAAGTAAAAGAGTTATTGATCCTTACAGAAGGTCTTCGCCAACTGGGTTAAAACCTTATCTCAAAATCATAGAAACTACAAATCTTTTCACAACTTATTAACACGCACCATGTATTTGTAAAAATGTAAATTTATGATAAGCAGAATTATATTTATGAAATCAAATAAATAATTAAAAACAAGCCTTTTTATGATTCTAAGTTGATATGTGTAAGGCAAAAAACTCCTCAATAGAATTACTTTTATTCTAAAAAATGAATGTATTCAAAAAAAGTCGAATAACATTATACATGTTTTTTTTTAATTAATACAAAATTAATTGTTTGCCAAACTGGATTCATGTTTCCCCCATAATCTCATTATTTTCATTCATCATTTTCATTTAGATATTTATATAATATTTCTTATCCTGCCAATAAACTTTTAAAATTGTATGTTTTAAATTCTTAAACATTATTTTGTATAATATATTGTTGTAAATAAGATCTAGGTAATAAGAATCATGATACTTTTATATTTCCTATATAACTGTAAATAATATATTGATTTTATTTTTAAATACAATAAAGTTCAACTTTGAAAGAACAGTATGTCATTTCTTATCCCTGCATTTACATAAAGATGAAATTTCGTTTACAGCTGTTTCAACAAATGTTATCATAAAAGAGAGGTTACTAATTGTTGAGTTTGTGGGCCATTTTCATTCAACTTCTTTGATATTACAAACATGTAATACGTCATACAGCAACAAAATTTCGAAAACTTATGTATGACTTTAAATGAGTATATAACATATTTTGATGTAGTATCCTCAGGTATATCTGACGAAGATGTAATACTACCTAAACTACTGGTTAAAAAAAACACAGGAATGCTACACAATATATTTAAGTGAAATTTTATGTTAATACTCTTTCATATACAGTTGCCGAACTGAGTCATGACCGGTGAGGAGCCCCTCCCTCAAGATGTGCAGTAGATGTGTAGAAATCTGTTATCAGTCTGTTAGATTATTCAAGCCGTACTACATAGAATTGCAAACAAAAATTTATATTCCTTTTTTCTAATACTTTCTTTGTAATACACCGACCCAAACTTAAAGCCGGTAGGATTTCTACCACCCACCATGACTTAGTCTAGTAGCTGTACCTATTACGTTATGTAGAGTTAGTTTCCTTGAATATTTTTCTCAATTCCATAACGAATGTTTAGAGTATAAACTGAATGGGAAGAAGTGATTTTTTTGTAACTCATTGTTCACAAAAAAGTAGTTGTTTCAAAGAGACCTTTTTCTAACGTGAAACGTTCATGTGAAAAAGTTTTTTCAAAAGGATAAATCTTTATGGAGAGATTTTACAGTAGTTATTTTTTTCATTCCTTTCTTTGAAAATTTCTCACATTTTTTATTCAATGATGGAGAAGTAGATTTTCTCAAAAAACTAATCTTCCCTAAAAATATTTCTCTTCAATTTAAACGCAATTCCTATAACTAACCCTGTGAATGTTGAAACGAAATGTTATAGTGAAAATAGCAGAGTTGTCGTTTCCGGTGACATACGATCGTAATGTTATATCTGAAATGAGTGCTTTCTCTTATAATGTCCATAAAGGTGCTGATGAGGAGATAAGACAAGTTTCTTGTCCCGAAACTTCGAAATACACCGTTGTTGATGATAATGTTCCATGTAAGTCAAATTTTATATCTACACTCTTTCATATATTACGAACATGTATTCACTACAGACAATAGGTCATCGGTTTTTGAAATTCTTTAAACATAAATAAAACTCAATAAAAAATGGCATTTTTCAAACTCTACAATTATCATTGAAATATTAATCAGTATCAGTTTTAATCAGTGTCTATTGTTTAGGAAAAAGTGTTTCAAGTTTACTTTTCGGAGTTGTTTCACAGTTTTTTGAGTGGATGAAGAAGTATATTAAAAATATTATGAAAAAGTGTGGTTATTAATATGTATAAAAGTAAAACCTGGAGCTTTGATTACCAAATCTGTTTTAATTTTCATTGGATAAATATATGAATATCAAAATCATCAAAAAACTTCAATTTCAATAAAAACATACAATCAAGCATGTAGTGACTAAAATTTCGATTTTTTTTTTCTATAAATTGAAATTTGCAACTATCAGTTTGCTTATATTGAAAAATATTTGCCTCCATAAGGCCAAAGTTTACTTAGCAGTATTTTATGACTGATGACGATAAGTTTCTGAAGATCTAAATTAATCATGAAACTGTGTTTCTGTTGTGTTACCTGTTGATGATTAAACATGAAGCTTTACAGTTTGCTTTTATTGTTATTATACTTTTTCAAAAATCATTTTGGGTAGCATTTAATAGTTTGAATTTGACCTGTAACATTTTTTTAAGATTACTTTTATATGGCAATAATAAGTTTTTCAGAAAATATTCCTCAAAGTATCATATTTATAATCAATGTAGTTTTTAATATTTTCCCTACAGGAAATGTTGTAAACAGTAAAGTATATTTCAAATTTGAATTGTTGAGGTGTAAAGGTGGATCCACTCACTAATATTAAGCTGTAAGAGTGGTAGTATACAGCCTAAATTACCATTCACATTAATATTAACATTACTACCAAGAGGCTACAAAAATTGGAAAATGAGGTTTTGGCTTTTTACTTCTCCATTTTCATACAAAAAATGTAGGAATCTTCCAAAGAAAAGAAGGAAGCAATATTGCTTTTGCACATTTTTCTTTGCAGCACGAATTGAATTTACATTAAGAGTCATTCCTTTTGGGCATTTTTCTGCACACACTTCAATGTCATCTCCTTAATATTGGGTGTTCCATGAGATCTATGTTATCATTAACAAAAGCATATATGAATGATGTCAAGTTTTTTCTGTTCATCATTCATTGTAAACAGTCTACCAAAATTGATTCACTGAGTCAGTCTCCTAATTTGTATAATACGAACAACAAATTATATAAAGATGAAAATGCCAGGATGTCAAGTGCCAGAAACTTATATTTTTCTTAACTATGTTGCATGGAATAAGATGGAAATACTTCTTAATGATAATTTATTTCAATAAGTGTTAATTTAATTTTTGCTATATGCTATTATCAACAAGTCATAAGAATTCATGTTGGCCAACTTATATGTATCTTTAGCACAAATCCACCTTAAATCAATTCTACATAGAATGGAATTGAGTTTTTTATCTATGCCAGTAGTCTGTGCATTATCTTCTTTGTTCAGTGTTAAAACAATGTAATAAATTTCCTAAATTATTATACTCAACAGTGTACTACTCTACTAAGGGCTACATAACTCATTTTACTAGGTATATCATGATATCCAATAGGTCCGGCTTCACAGTCAGCGCAGGTTAGGTATTTATTGTTACCCACTGTGTTGGAGAACCCCACGTTTTGGAATGTGAACATGTCAGATACCGACCAAAAAAGGGATACACACTCAGATTCTGGATTTTGTTCATTCGATTTTGATTGTCTGATGAGTGGTAGTTGGAACTATAATAAAGTAAAGTAAAGTAAATGAGGTGTCAGGATGGAATGATGTACTAATCTCAAGTCGTAATTCGCAAGTTTCAAGACCCTTGTATTCATGTTTTTCATCTGTTGAAAACTTACAATTATTCATGCACAGATATATTGAGGATTTATTTAATATATCTATACATGTGCAAGAAAATGTTGCTACTGAAAATCAATAATCCAACTATTTACGACTTGCGACTCGAGACAGGTGCAAGACTCCACCTTGAGGAATTTCAATCAAAATAATTCTAACCTCAAAACTAGTGAATGAAGCTGTGGATGGCGTTAAAATTGTAGAACTGCAGAATTTACATTTAACATTTCTTGCATTCTTTCCGTCGTTGATTTCACTTTCGTAGTTGGAATTACAATCAGGCATTTTTAATTTATTCTCTCTCTCAACTTTTGTGGCTTTGGCTTCTAATTTATTAATTAATAGTTTATTTATAATAAAAAAGTACACCAAGTACTGTGACCAATTTTATAATACGAAAACACAGAATATCGTGTATTCTGTGACCAAAATTTCGCAAACACAATCTGTCAGATGTCAGCTCAACTGATTTTATAAATTTCGTTCTTGAAATGTTAGCCTCGAAGATGATCATCGATGTAGTCGACCTTCAGTAATCAAAAACGAGGATTTGAGGACCCTGGTGGGGACTGACTCATAATAAACGGTTCGTGGGATGGTGGAAGGACTGGGCTTTAGTTCCCATGTGGTTTTTGATGATTTAAAACGAATTAGAAAGGTCAGGAGTCTCGAAAAGTGGATGCTCCACGATTTGAACGATTGACATTAATCGTCGCGTTTCGAGGACTGTACTTCTTTGCTTTTGCGCAACCAAACAATGCAATGTAATGCAATGTTTGACATTCATATGTCGAAGACGTAGTCTGTAAAATGGTTGTAATAACGGACATCATGAATAAGAATATTTTCTCCCCACTGGAATGTTTGAATATTTTATCTTTTATCGCTACTCTTTTCAATACAGATCGATGAATTACTATAAGACAAACTAGATTTTCCTTGCGAAGCGCCCTCCAAATGATTGACATCTGTAGTCAATTTTTTTGAAACCTCAGGTATATCATCACAATTTTTTTCGAAATTTCTGATTTTTAAAAATTATAATACGACACATATTTTACTCGCTGATAATGAAGTTATCAAATAGTGAGAGAATTTTTAAAAATCCGGTTAAGTGGTTGTTTTACTTCATTTGTTACAAACAAACAAATCATTTCTCTTCATAACGTTAATTTAGATAGTTTAGATATCATGTTGATTTTAAAAGCAAAATCTAGTTTGAAAATATAATCACGGGAACATACATGTGGAAACACCGTGCCATTTTTATTGTTGGTAGCACTGAGCTCACATTTTGTCATTTGTATGAGAAGAAGAATTTTGTTGCAACAAACTTTCTTCCTTCCTTCTAAGAACGATTGACAAGGTACACGTTTCGTTCCTGTATTAAAGTTATTTTTTTCTGTAATTTTTGCATGATGTAAAGTAAATATCCACGAATACCACTGGTCGAAACAATATATTAGTGTTTTCTCTGCAGAATATAGTCCGATTGTAAGGTTTTGTGTGTGATTTCTTGTGATTAATCTGAGTCGGCTGGTTTGTGTTCCATTACCTATATTTCAAAGTTTCAATCGTTGGTTTCTTGAAGTTTGTAAAATTTCAGAATTTATATTCGAAATAAGTTTTAGATCAACATTAGTCTGCTCTTCTCACATTTTTGGAATTCCTGGCAATGTTTATATATTGTTTTTGTTTCAGATGTCGTCGAAAATCATCAAGTCCGGCGGGGCTGAGCCCGATGCTTTCGAAACGCAAGTTGCTCAAGCTCTGCTTGACTTAGAAATGAATTCGGACCTCAAAGCTCAGCTTAGGGAATTACACATTACTAAAGCAAGAGAAATTGAGTTGAACAACAAAAAAGTGAGTTTATTTACTATTTTTAATAACGAATTATAAATATCATTTCTTTTCAGTCCGTTATCATCTATGTTCCAATGCCAAAGTTGAAACAGTTCCAGAAAGTCCAAGCAAGGCTTGTACGTGAGCTGGAAAAGAAGTTCAGTGGCAAACATGTAGTGTTTGTAGGTGAACGAAAAATTCTTCCCAAGCCAACACGTAAAACTCGTGCTGCAAATAAACAGAAACGACCAAGGTCTCGTACACTTACTTCAGTGTATGATGCTATTTTGGAAGACCTTGTGTTTCCTGCGGAAATTGTGGGTAAACGTATTCGTGTGAGGTTAGACGGCTCACAACTCATTAAAGTCCACCTTGACAAAAATCAACAGACCACAATTGAGCATAAGGTAAGTTACCCAAAATACAACTGAATACGGGATCTGTTGGGGAATTTTCATTTTTTTCTAAGAAAAAGTATTCATAAAATTTTGTCCCCTTCAAAGGACAGGGCAGAGCTATCTACCTGCCTTGGGAACTTTGCGACTGTATTTCAAGCGGAAATTTACGCTATTGAATTGTGTGCAGAGAGATTGGATAAATCCAACCTCACTCACAAGTCAATAAAAATATTCTCGGACAGTCAAGCGGCGTTGGAAGCTCTTGGCTGCTACTGAGCAACGTCTAAATTGGTAGCAAACTGACAAAAACTACTCTCCTCGATAGGAAGACTCAACAGATTGTAACTGGTTTGGATTACTGGTCATACTGGCCTGGAAGGCACTGAAGATGCGGACTCTCTTGCAAAGGAGGGTGCTGCAAGCAGCTTCATTGAACCAAAACCTGTCGTTGGCATCACTTTGGGCTTTGCCAAACACTGAACACCGGGATAGCAAGAAGGTTTATGGACTTCTGGCAGAATCTTCCAAGATTGGTTCACTCCAAGGCGTTTATTCACCCTTGGACTACGTAGGGATGAACTACGATGTCTGACAGGCCTTCTTTAGAAGCTGGGTTTATTTGGCCGAGTGTGGATAGGAGTGAGCCACAATAAACCAATAAACCCTTGTGGGTTACGGTGGAGGGTCGAATAGATCCACTCACTTTTGAAGTACCTACCTACCTACCCCTTCAGAGAAATCTCCCTTAGATATAATACAATTTTGCCAGTGGTTTTTTCAATCCTGAAAGCATGTCTGATATGAATATTTTAATGTCTTTGCACCATTTCAGCATTGCGGTTTGTATCACCACAATCGTCACAAAATACCATTATTCATGGGTCTTTTCAATTTTGGGAACAGAAATGTCACAGGAGGTCAAATCTGGTGAATATTGTGACTGGGGCATGATAACAGTGTTGTTTTTGGTTTTATTATAACCGTATACCCATAATTTGTTGCCAGTTATGACCCTTTTAAGCAAATCTGGACCAACATTGACGTCATTCAATAATTCCTAAGCGATGCTCATGTGAGAATATTTTAACAGATTTTTTTCAACCTACAATACATGCGGGTACTGAAAAGATATTACATATCAAAGAAAATCGAAGCCTCTAAATTTGAACATTCACCTTATATTTTAAACAGACCTCATGTGTCTGCACTCAAGAAATATGCCTTCAAAATGTAATGGACTGGTATATGGTGATAGTTATGTAGAGATTATTTTGAATAATTGGAGATTCTCACCATTGCGAGTCTGTTTATATATGAATTGTGTATTCAAAAATATCTCTTTATTTGAAACGAGTTGACAAAATCTTATTGACTTTACTAGATCAAAAAATTTATTGATAAGTGCTGCCTGTCAAACTACATTACTACAAAAAAGTCGTTTTTATCTTCAGAATTATTCAATAAGTTGCTACACCATCAAATAATTTTTAAAGGTTTGTGATTTCTCATTATGACAGTGTCTTCCACTGGTAACAATTGCGTTTTGATATTGCTGAGAATCAAAACATTTCATGAACACTTGTATAGTGAAACATTTGTTGCAGTTTTATAAATCGTCCAGTGAAAATTTCTCAATGAAGTGTTTCTTGAATAAGTTGTGGATTTTCATCAAGTATCAACCAATTCCATCACATATATTGCAATGGTTGTTTTAGTTTTTCTGTTATGTGCTACACTATTAGTAATATATTATGAATGGAACTTGATGAAAATTTATAACACTATCCTTGATAATAATTGGACAATTTTCACAAACATTTTTTATTTCTAGACGCGTTTCGCTAACACCGTAGCTTCCTTGGTAGAAATGATTACTACACATTGGGCTATAATTCTTATATACAATAGTAGTAGGTGTCTAACTTAATTGGGTAATATTGAAAGCGGTATCAGGTAGAATTTGAAAACCAATAATAATATGAATAAAATTATTGGTACTATGAAAAAAGGTTCAACAACGATGAGTGGTTAACCTGAAAATGACTAAGAGTGATCTCAAACGTTCACTCTTATTTATTTTCAGAGACTCTAGCGTATTCAACTTCTGTCCCTTACCCTCTACATGGACTATGTCGTACATAGTGTTGAAAGCGTGATTGTTCTTCAAAAGGTGGCACACATAGGTTGAATTGGTTTTCTTCAGTTCCAAATTTCTATTATGTTTGGAGATTCTCACATTTGGGCAAGATCTGCACATTAGTTTGTAGACATGCGGTTTTCCAAAAATGTATTTATTGGTATAGGTATGGTGAAGATGTGATAACTTGTTTCACAGGAACACATAGACAATTAGTTATTTTTCCAATAAATCAGATATATTCTTGGATACATTGAATTCACAATAGAAGTGGAAACGAATAATTTGTTGAACATTTTAAACCTCACGATTTCAAAAATTACTAACAAACATGATTTCACAATTTACCATAAACCTACTCATACATACACAACTACAAACATCTATTTTAATCACATACAGCAACATAAATTAGCAGCTCATCATAGTATATAAAATAACACCTTCAAGACACTCACGTGTACAGGAAAATGAAAAGTCTACTGAATAGACAAAATATTAACATAGCATATAAGACTGGTAACTCCTTGGGTAGACATACAAAGAACATGTCACACATAGACAAGGATAACAGATCGGGTGTATACAAACTAACAATGCGGATCATGTCCAAGAGTGTATGTAGGAAGGACTTTGAGAAATTTTAACACAAGAATCTCTTAGAATTGATGAATTTTTTAATTGAAAAATGCCGTTTACATCTATGCGTGCAGCCTTTTGGAGAACACTATGTACGACATACTCCTTGTAGAGGGTATGGAGCAGCAGTGGAACCTGCTCGAAATTAATAAGGTTAAACGTTCAGGTTTCCTGTCGAATGACCAACAAGAGGTTGACCACTCATCATTGTTGAACTTTTTTTCATAATGCCAATAATTTTATTCATAATAAAAAAAGTTGCCTGCTGCAAAAAGAACTGAAATTGTAATTGGTTTACGAATTCTATCTGTTATCTCATTTACTATCAACAAATTAGGTTAGGTATCTACTACTATAGTATAGCGTGGTGTGTAATATTCATTTCTACCAAGGTAGCTATGGTGCAAGTGCCTAGAAATGAAAAAATGTTTTTGAAAATTGTGTAATTATTATCATCGATGGGTTGATAATTATTTTCATCAAGTAACGGGATAGTCCATTCATAATTTTCATACTGTACGTTATGTAAGATGCTGATCCCAAAAATAATATCACTTATAGGGTCAGTTAGAAAAACTAATAATAATTATTATAATTATCGATTCAAATCCAAAGTAAATCACTATTTTCGCACAGGCACCGCTCTAAAAGGATTTTCCTGTAGTGCTTGTGTAAAATTAATAAAATTTCGTACATTTTCATTGTACTGGTCAACAAATATAAAATATCAGTACTTGAAAAGTGGGAAAAATGTTCAGAATTATAATTTTTACATTTATAACACTGAACACATGGGGTAGAATATAGATTTGAAAAGAACATGAGTTGAAGCAGGTGATGTAATAAAACATGTAACCTGTGTCATAATTGAACAAAGAATATTATGTAAAGTAGTCATAATTCTACAAAATTATAGTCCACTAACAACCAATGAAATTCAATCGTCTTTGGTAGGGAAAGAATCAAATCTAATTGCACTGAAATTCCACAAACTTAACGTTCATTGTACATATATGTATATTTTAGTAATATTTGACTGTATAAGTGTGAAATATTTGTTTTTTTATTTTCAGGTGGACACATTTGCATCAGTATACAAGAAATTGACTGGAAGGGAAGTTACTTTCGAATTTCCAGAACCCTATTTGTAAATTGATCTTTTGAATGTTTATTAAAATAATTTGAAAAATCAGTGTATTTATACTGACTTGTAAAACTGGATTTTCATTTCAGATATTCCCTTGAAAAAAACTTCCAAAACCCTTTCATTACCAATGTGGTGGTTGCGGTGATTATCTCAGGACCACCAGTTATATACTTTCAAAGTTACTAATAATGTATCTTAACTCAATTGTTAGAAAAATGCTGAAAAGTAGAGAAATT
>WOGO01001070.1:0-19565 GCA_015342085.1 Leptinotarsa defecta | reverse complement strand
TGTTTTTGGTTTTTTAAAAGTAAAAAAATATATCGTGAAAATTAATTTGTTCAAAACAAATTGTTTATTAGATAAATAAAGAAAACATAAATAAAAAAAATCAGAATATCAAAGAGAAATACAAATTATAATTGAAAAATATCGTTCCTTAATATTCATTAGTAGCCAAAAAAATTGATAAACAACAAATGCGTTTTTAAGCAATACATTTTTTTTAAGAAACGATTTTGTTTTTGAAAATCATAATATTCATCATAAATAATGAGAATACGAATAAATTAAAATATTGAAAAATATTTTTTTTTTCATAGCTTTAATTTAATTTTTCACTTTTTAACGTCTATGATTATTAATAACAAAGTGGATAACAAAGTGAACAAAATTTGAGGTTTTTAGTTTAAAAATTATCATGATTTTTATGTAAATTTGAAACTTGTAAAAATTAGGTAATTAACTAAAGAATATTTAATAAAATAATCACGGGTGAATTTTTTTTCCATGGATATTCGTTTATTCAAGTGTCTAGAAGGTATGTGAATTTTTTTTCTTAATAATAATATTTAATGGATTGAAATATTTTTTATTTATCAAAGGTCCGTATCGGTCAGCGCGTGCCGGATGCGCATCGCCTGCTTTCAATGCTATTTTCGCCTCTAAATTAAAACTACAAATATTGGTAATAGAGCTCCGGGAGGTGGGACTTTTTTTATTAAATTTTCTCCTCTTCAAGGATCTTTTTTCAAATTCCGGATATCTTCAATATTTTCCGAGATATTTGCAAAAAACCAAAACCCCCTTTCTTTACTAAATTGTTTATAACTTTTGCAATTTTTTTGAGCCTGTCTTGAAATTTTTCAAAAAGATGCTAGAGGTCATTTCGAATCGAATGAGCCTTGGATTATAATTGTAGGTGCCTTTTGGACAGAAGTTCCAAAAACAGGATCTTATGACCCAGACTACAAGTGGGGCTGAGCGCGACCTTGACCAGCAACCACGTCTCCTTACTAAGACTTCGATATATAACGTCCTCGCAGTCAACGCACATACCAATGATGTCTGCCGCCGAAGTAGACGAAATTTTTAGTTAAAGGTTCCATTCGACCACGGCCTCCCTGCCCGGATATTGTTCTCTTCAATCATGACAAGTACCTTGCAAGTCAAACTTTTACGAAAAATATGAACAAGGTGTTATTCGATTCGAAATAGCGTGTAGATGATTTTTGAAAAAAAGTAAGTGCCGCTGGCAAAAATTTCAAGAAACTAACTGAAACAAAGGGGGTTAGTTTTTGCAAATAGCTCAAAAACTATTTGATATTTTTCAAATTTAGAAAAAGATTAGAAGAAAAGGAGGCAATTTCCCAAAAAATTCTTGGCCCCCGGAACTGTAACACCAATATTTTAATATTTCCAGAGAGTTGAAAATACGGGTACTATGACTTGCGCAAGATTTAATGAATATCAAAATTAAGAATTGAAGAAATTCAGGCACCTACTGGATAAATGAATAAATAATGATCCGCGGTTGAAAAATGTTTTATCGTCATTTTCCAGTTAGTTATACGTTAGTTAGTTAACATTTTTTTCGACTTAAACAGGAAAATTGCAAGTGCGATAATTGTTAAATAATGAATGTGAGATTTTTATTTCATTTTGAAGCTAATTTTGAAAGGTCTCAGAATATATTCCCATCAACAAAATGAAAAATTTTTCATTTTTCAATTCGTTATCAGCAATTTACTTAGGTTAAAAATTAAAAAAAACTTTGTTCAAAGAATCATTATGAACAGATGCGTTTTTCATAAGATGATTGAAAAATTTGTTTTGAAAACATAATCTGCAATACAAATTATGATTGAAAACATTATTTCTTGAAAAAAATGTCATTGCTTGAAAACCGATTTGTTAATAAACAATTGTTATCTACCACTTTTAATTGATATTAAGGAACCATTTTTTAAAAGTAATATTCATATTTTATATTCAAACATTAAAATTGAAAAAAAAAAATTTTCTAAAACAAATGCTATAAATGGAATGAATAATTGAAAAAGATTTATTTTAAATTTCATAAACCTTTCAAGGACTTTACTCGACTTAGGGCCATGTACGACTCTCCTTCTTGAAACAATTTCGAGCCTAAATACGCAGCTGCGTGTTCTACGACATTTTGTAGAGAGTGGAAACCCATGACAAAATTACGGGTAACATCCTTCTTTCAGCCGTCCCATAAGTGAACTTAGCTGGAAACTCTACAGCTTTAGGGTGGATAAGATATTCGCCGTCTCTTCCAAAGTTGATCTGAACTGACGGTACGTACATATTAAAAATCAACCAGCAAGTCCATTCCCACTACTTTCATTCATAAATTCACAAAGTTCTCGGTGACCTCGAAATGAAGTGCGGAGCCAATTTCGTTCTTTCACCATAGGCGTGCACTCATATAAAAAATAAATTCAAGGTCATTATAGAATATTTGTGGTAAATTACTTATAACCAACCGTTAAGACACCCTGCAGTTATTCAATTCGTGGTAACCTTGTAAATTGTTGCGAGCGTTCGAGGAGCCGCTTTTACCGCCCCCTAGGCGGAGAGGAGACGAGATGATGTTCGAGAATGGTGTGAACGAAGCAGGCCATATTTTTCTGTAAAAAGGAAGAAATAAAAATATAATCAGAAAATGCATACAGTCCATTATTACCAGCCTCAACACCAACTACAAAAACTAAAAACAATAATGACCACAGCGAATAACTAATCCGATGTCCGTAGTACCGTCAAATCCTTTGATACTACAGCACTGAACGCATTGGATGAGAATCTCATCCAAAGAGCGGTTGAAGGTCCCCGGCAACTCGGACGGATCACGTGGTAAGATAGCCTACTGGTTGTATTATTCTACTGTGGTACGTACATCTGTTTCGTAAATTTGAGTTCGATGAAACTGAGGTCAAAAATTTTCTGCAATGTAGCCGATAGCGCAGTTTACCAATCCTTTCGATACGTCAATATTGGACATAGTGGGGTAGTTGTGAAAAAATATGTAATCCGCCATTTTTTAGCTGCGGCCATCTTGGATTTACAATGATGCAGAATTTATTGAATTGTATTGTCATCAAAACTAAACGTGTGTATCAAATATCAGATCAATCTGTCAACAGGAAGGGGATCAAACTTCAATTAGTAAATTTGACCCAATCAAACAAACAGGGCAAGCTACATGAAACGGATCAATAATAGCATGTAAAATAATGATTTAATTTTGTTTCGGTATCAAGTTCAATGTTACGATTTTTCTAATGAAAAATAAAGAGAGAATTTAAAATCAATTGTAGAAGAATTTTGTTCTCTGGTTTACTTATTTCTTTAAGAGATTTCAAGTATGTGCTATCTTGATTGCTTGGTTCGTTTGGACATAGTTATAGCCAATCATCGTTTACTTCCAATATTTCAATAATCACAAACCAATTTATTTACAACACCTAGCAACTAACGCTTAATTTATTTCCACCATTTGAATTTCTTGTTTAGCCGCTCGATTCACTTTCTGAACTGCCCTCTTGGGTCGGGAAGACGAACTTGCATCGGTAAAGGTACTTTCGAGAAATTTGTAGACGGTTTGGTACTCGACTAGAATTTTACCAGCGGTTACATTCTTTCGCAGTGAGATCATGTATTTGTTCGATGAGCTGGCTGGCGTATCGGTCAGGAGCGGCTTCAGATTCGTTACACTATAATATATCATGCTCTGTATCTAACCCAGCTATTTTTAATTCTAATTAAATAACAATTAGCGTATTAGCGTTTTAGTTTAGCTTTTACTAAGGTTTATATATTGATGTGTTTTATATACGTATTATATACTAACCTATCTTTGTAATAAAACCATATTGTATTAACAATGCTAAATAAATAAATATATACATAATCATGTGATTAACATGTCAGTACATAATTACCTAGCCTGATATTATCAAGATACTTATTGGAAGTAGAATATCATATTCATATATTCATACACTCACCGTTGAGTTACCCTATATTTGGAAAAATAAAATCGTTGTTATCGATTTTCATTTTAGGAGTTTAGGAGTCAAAAAGACATCCTTAAATTTTCGAAGAAAAGTATAAGTTATTTAATTAAATCAAGTTGAATACTGTTAATTATCATTTGATTGAACAGACCAGTATCTACATTCTGATGACAGTGACAATACTCAGGGAATCAGTAAATGAAGAAACAGGATTCCTTAGAAAACAACGTCATATGCGAAACCCATCGAGCAGTATTTGTTGGAGGTTATAACTTTAACACTAGGATGAAGATGATGCAGTTTTGAATAGAGAGTTCCAGGATAGTAGCTGAATGAAGATTAAAAACTAACAAACCAGGGAGATGTTCAAAGATAAGAATGAAAAAAATCCGTTTAGCAAAGATCGACTTGGACAAGTTCGTGTAAATATCAAGAACTGGATTGCTTTTTGTAGTCAATATAGAAAAATACACAAGGATGAAGACATAGACGCCGAGAACAAATTTCAATATTCGCTTCAGTCCATGGAAGAAGTTTCAGCGGCTGGAGAGTTCGTAACGAGTTTCCCATCTTCTGGAGCCAACTATCTTGTCGCTATTGACTATACTATAATTCCAAAACAGTAGGCACTAAATTCTCAGAAATGACTGACGTTTTTGCCTCAACCTGTCTCTTGCAGTGGCGTACGGATATTATACTTAACAGAGTATATTGCTAGTATTTAAAAACTATATTTACAAATAAAACTTGAAATAAGTTAATTAAATAAAAAAATATACAGTGTGCCCATGGATGGAGTGGTTAAGAGTAGAAAAATCTTTATTATCAATTTTATGACAAAAAGTCATTCTTATAAAAAAAATTGCATCTTTTGGAAATGAGATTGGCATAAAAAAAATCTGACATCGACTGTACAGGATGTTAGTGAAATAATAAAACGTGAAAATGTTTCGTGAGACGAGTAGGTACCATTATCATTTGTAAAATGATGAATGATGTTTATAATCTAAAATAAGACATGAATTCAAATTGTCAGACCAAAATTCAAATTTTCACATTTACATTAACCATATGGTTTTTGCGATTATTTGCAGCATTTCAGAAAGAAATCAAGAAAGTCGTTTTAGCAAAAGTTTGCATTTAATTCATATAAAATTTACTGTAAGTAGTCTATCTTGATTTTTTGTGAAATTCTGCAAATAATCGCAAAAAAATAATCACATAAACGACTACCATCGCAAAAAGTTTAAAATTACTTACAGTAATCTATTATTCATATTCTTCTTCAGAAAACCCGTCCGATGATGAGCAACTATCGCGATGGCTATTATTCAAGATAATAATCAATGATTCAATTGCTCTGTTCATTCTAATGTCAAGATCCCACTTTTTGTTTTCTTCTTTCATCCTACGTCTAATAGTCCGAGAGCCGGCGACACTAATTTCTGTCACATCTTATTCACTGGGAACGCCTATATTACAGTCGATAGAGTACATCTTTCTGATGAAGAAAAGTCATTTCTTACACTGGAGGGTGGTACAACCCCTGCGGGGGAGTGAAATTAAAAAGTGGGGGGTGTTTCAAATGTTATTCACCTCGAAACTTATTTTGCAGGTAGTTTTTTATGAATAATTAATGATAAAATGTTTCTTACACCTGGCAAGCGGGACAAAATTGTTCTTACAGGTAGTCAATCATGTAATATTTCACGAGGGTGGTGACAAATCTTATTCACTCTGAAATTTATATGAGACTCAAGTTTAGACTATTAATAAGAAGAAAAAAATTCTTACTACTTGAACGTGGACCAAACTAGTTCTTACACCGACCTGAAACTAAAAATTGAGTGCACGCGCAATGCACTTTTGCCGCGATGCGCACAAGGTGATTTTTCTTTGACGTTGCTTTAAAATTCGAGTTTGTTTTTGTAAATATACAAACGGATAAAAAATATGAAATTTAGCAATTGTCTATTGTTTATCAATGATAAAAAGAGGTCAAAATCCACATGCACGTCGGAGTAGGAAAAAAGCAGCGATTTGTTGATGCCAACAATTTATTTAAAGAATTAGTGAAAGATTTATGTTTAGTTACCTGCTTTCCATGCTCTAACTGGCTGTGATTTTAACCCTTCTTTTTCCGAAAAGATAAAAACCGACCGTTCAAATAGCTAGAAAAAAATAAATTCATTGACACATTTTGTAACATAGCTAACTTGAATATTGAAACATCAATCGCAGTATTTGAACAATTTGTATGCAAAATGTATGGATTTTGTAAGATTCATTACATAAATGAGGCGAGAGTTGCGGCTTTTTGCAAGACTTACAAGTTTAATGAAGACAAGAATTTCAAAATCGCATCAAGGAATTTCGACGGATCAGTCCTACCTACAAGCAAAGCGGCGTTAAAACAACATATTCTTCGAACGGTGTATATTGCGAACATTTGGCGGAATACTCACAAACAGGAAATAACCGATCTGATGATGGAAGATTCCGGATGGAAAATAGAGGAGGACATATGCTCTTTCAAATGGTTTGAATGAGATCAAATGCCGATAAGTATCGATGACATCGTTGTGGAGAACGAAGAAAATGAAGGTCTGTATTGTTATTGAAAGTTATTCCTCTCCAACTCTTACCAAATACTGATCAATTATGTGATTTCAGATCAACCAGAGGAACTTGATGATGATGAAATCGGTCATCCTATGGATAACTTGGAGTTAGATTCAGACACCGACTTCAACTCCTCATCAGAAGATTCTGATAGTGAAGGAGAAATTGAAACAATTTAATTCAATAATTACATATTCTTGCAATAAAAATTATCAGCTTTTCACAATGTAAAATGATTATAATGCTTATTGTCTATTTTTTCCATAATCATCTGAGACATATTCATTTTGAAAACAGTATCAAAGAAAAATCACCTTGTGCGCACCGCGGCAAAAGTGCATTGCGCGCGTTCTCAATTTTTAGTTTCAGGTCGATGTAAGAACAGGTTTGGTCCGCGTTCAAGCCGTAAGATTTTTTTTTCTTCTTATCTATAGTCTGAACTTGAGTCTCATATAAATTTCAGAGTGAATAAGATTTGTCACCACCCTCGTGAAATATTACATGATTGACTACCTGTAAGAACAACATTGTCCCGCTTGCCAGGTGTAAGAAACATTTTATCATTAATTATTCATGAAAAACTACCTCCGATTAAGTTTCCAGGTGGATAATATTTGACAATTGCAGTAAAAAATGTTTATTATCATCTTTTGGATCTATGTCCCGCTGACCGACTTCGGCACTGTCATGTACCTTTCTTACTCGATGAAAACAGCTAAATCTATCAATACGGCGCGGCAGTGAATAAGATTTGACAGTGATTTTGTCGCTGGCTCCCGGACAACTACCTTAGAGAATGAAACATCATAGCAGACAAGGACACAATAATTGCAGATAAAGAGCAAGTAATATCACTATTGGAGGAGAAAATCGTCAAAATTGAAAAAAAATTGGCATTAATTAAGGCGAATAAAATGACTACACAAACAGAACACCAAATCACTGAGGCAACAAAAAACAAGGAGATAAAGTTGAAACCACAAAAAATGGCCTTCTACAAAGAAAGGTAAACAAAATCAATACCATCATGAAACATCAGAACAAGGAACTCTCAACATACAAAATGGCCCAAACATCATAGTGAATCAGCTGGCAAAAGAAATTATGAAAACTCAAACAGAAAAAAAGGCCGAAAAAACACACCAATTCCATGAACAATATAAAACTGTCAAAAAACTCAACAAATTGCCCATTAAGATGAATAACCAAGCTTTTATGATTGGTGTAGACCCCAACCTACAACAACAAGTTTATGAACCAAACTTCTGGATGGAAAATATACAGAAATGGTCAACGCTTCCTAGACAGCCAACAAGCATGTAAGCCACATCAAACGAGCTCAAATTTTCTAAACCACGCCTCATTTCTGACTCCAACACATTGAAACATAATTTTCAATTAATGCATATAAATATTCGAAGTCTATCAAACAAAATGAACCTTTTGAGTTATTCTGGAATCCTAATAAACCAACTTCTATTTGTATCAAACTGAACACTGGTTGTGGGATGAAAAGTTTAAAAACACTAGGATAGGGGGTTATGAACTAGTCTCCAGCTTCAGCAAGTCCCAGCTTGAACACGGCGGTACAGCAATATTTGTTCACTCTCAGTTTCTCAATCATTGTAAGAACCTATCGTATTTGGTAGATATATCTATAGAACTTAATTTCCAGTGTTCTGCCATAGAAGGGAACAAAGAATTGTGCATTGTCACAATCTATCGAAGCTCATCCAAAGATGCAGATCTGCAGTTATTCCTTGATAACCTGAATCACATTTTGAATAATGTATCAGATAAGTATGCAAACTCTGTAATCTGTGGGGATTTCAATATAGACTTTATGGGAAATAGCTACTATAAAAAAAACAACTTTTTGAAATGTTCAACATGAATTTACTCTATAATGAACCAACACGTATAGCTAGATATGGAAAATACTTGACCGTCAGTGGGCTTGATTACTAATAAGTAACATAGAAAACTCAACATGTAAAATCTTTGAGTTAGAAATATCCGACCACTCTGCCCAAATCATGAGTTGGTCCATAACAAACAAAAATAAATTGAAACAAAACAACAAAACAAATATTGTAACACGAAAATTCTGCTACTCAATGCATGAATTCAAAACTTCATATACAAAAAATAAAACAAATATATTACAAGATAATAGTGTTGAAATCGTATTAGATAACTATTTATCTCACTTTGACTGGTATTTTGAGACAGCTTTCCCAATGCAAGAAATTAAATTGGGAAATAATACATCAATAGGAAAAATTCCATTTTCTGGAGAATTGCATAGAGAATTCAAAAACTTGAAGTATGTGAATTGGTTGAGGAAAAGAGCCAGTGACTGTTGTCTGAATGAAAAGTATGAACAAATAAAAAGGGAACTCAATATAAAAAATATCTTCTGAAAAGAAAATATATCACTCTAACCTAATGAACAATTCTAATAACAAATGAAAGACCTTGTGGAATCTGGTAAAAATGAAAAAAGGCACCAATAACAACGAAAAGGAAAACTTAACTAAAACTTATAATGGGGAAAAATTTTGGACGAACAGAGAGTTGCAAATCTGTTTGGAGATTATTTTTCAACCTCAGTGGAAAGAAAAATGAACTCTCTCAACTTGCCTCAATATAACTATACCAAAAATGAAATCAGCTCTCCACAAAGCATGTTCTACAAACCTATTAACGTTTGTGATATCAAACACATTATTCTTGGTCTGAAAATGAAATATTCTGCAGGGATCGATGAGATTCCAGCTTTAGTACTGAAAGACTATGTCGAAGGAATCGCATGTGAATTGGCCACTCTTGTGAACCTATCAGTTACAACAGGTTGCTTTCCAAAGATATTAAAAATCACAAAAACTATTCCAGTGTTCCAAACAGGAGACACGCATTGTACAGAAAAGTATAGAATGATATGTATACTCAACTTTTTTTCAAAAGTTATAGAAACAGCTGTGTACAATCAATTCATAAATTACCTATAGCATAGAAAAATATTAACCCCTTGAGCCAGTTTCCGACTCAACTACTCCATTGAGATCGCATCAACAGATATGATTCAGTATATCTATGAAAATATCGATAAAAATAAATATGTAGTAGGACTTTTCCTAAACCAACCTCGCCTTTAACACCATCAATCCATACTTTTCGAAGATAAAATTAGAAGCAATGGACATTCGAGATCCCATACAATTTTTCATTTTTTCATACATGACCGGTAGAACCCTAAAAGTTGAGGTCAATAAAGAACTTTTAGAGGAAAAAAATATTTCAACAACATGAAGTTCAACTCAGGCCACATTGATATCTTAGCATCAGAAAGCACGAAATTCTTTGGTATGGAGCTGGATAACGAATAAATCCTCAACAACCAAATTGATGATATATGTAAAAAACTGAATGAACTGTATTATGCTTCCACTAATATCAAATCGAACTTTCACAGAAACCACTTCATTAACATGTATATCGATTTATAAGACTCATTTTTAGCATGGATTATAACGAATCTTGTAGAAATATTTTCAAACAGGAAAATATTTTAACGTTCCAGTGTGTTTACCTATATAAGTTATCAATTTATACATTTAATAATAAAGATAAATTTACAAAAAATAGTGATCTTCACGAGCACGAAACAAGTTATAAAAACAAAATATCTCCCCTGCATGCTGGAGGCTACTTTCATAACCTGCTTCCTGAATCCATAAAATTAGCGGAAAATTTTAAAATGTTCAAATCCGACCTAAAGAATGTTCTGCTTCATCACTCCTTTTATTCACTAACTGAATACATTGAGTTGAATATTAGAACTACATCCAATGACCGGAAGGCAAATTTTTTATATGTACATTTTATTTTATATTTTCAAAAAGTTTTGTAAATAGTTGACATCCAACTCTAGACTTATCAATTACTTATCATTACATGATGTTGTTATGTGTAAATACCTGACTATTCAAACTATCATATTTATCTTTACTTTATGACTGCCATTATACGTATCTCATATCATGTAAAAGATTTATGGAGATTAAACAAATTATCTATCCTATCTATCTATCATGCGACCTTCCATCGTATGTCACCCATATTTGGAATAGCGCAATCGAGAAACATGGAGAGCCAAGAGCTGCTGCGCTTGATATTCCTAGGGCTTTTGATTGTGTGTCGCACGAGGGTTTGCTGGCCAAACTTCGATGCTATGGCTTATCGGATCATTTCTGTGTATGGCTCTTGAACTTCCTGAAAAAACGTTTCCTGCAAGTGGCCGTCGATGGATATCAACGATGTATATCAATGACTTATTAAAAAACCAAGAATCCAATTATTGCTTTGCTAACGATAGCACACTTGTCTCGTCATTTCATTTGGATTCCTGGACATCGACTACGGAGGCACATCTTCACCGGCAGCAGAAGGTTGCATATTTTAATGAGGATCTAGAAAGTGACTTCGAATCGAGGTGAAAGTAACCAGGTTCAGTTCAATGCCACTAAAACCCAGGCATCGGTTTTCTACAAGAAGATAAATGTCTCCGAACCGGATACAATAATGTCAAGTCAGTCAATTTCGCTTTCTGCTTCGATAAGTTTATTGAGGGTTAAAATGGACACCAATATGTTTTGGCACAGTCATGTCGTTGGAATTGTGAAGGCTGCCTCTCAAAAGCTTGGAACATTGTTCCGAACCAGAAAATTGTACACTCCCCAGCAACTTTTGATGCTTTATAAAGCCCAGATCAAAACTTTTTTGGAATATTGTTCTCATGTATGGAGCTCTGCCCCAAACATACCCTGAAGTTGCTGGATTCCATCCAGAAAAGAGTCATCCACCTAATTGGAGACGCGAACATCACGTGCAACTTCGATAGCCTGAAACATCGAAGAAAGGTTGGAGATTTGTCTCTCTCCTATAGATACTTTCACGGGAGTTGTTCAAGAGACTTAGCACATTTGATTTCATCAAGAGCGGTACATATCAGAAATACGCGACGGACTGTGGTTGCTCATCGTTTTGAGGTTCAGCTCAGCACACCTGGAACTGTTTAAGAACACTTTCATTCGTAGAACTGCGTTTACCTGGAATAAACATACTGAGAACATTTTTCCAAATGGAATTGATCTCCAGCGAATAAAATTCAATGTGAATCGCTACTTTCGCACAGGCACCGCTCTGAGAGCGCCTTGAGTATTTTCTTGTAGCGCTTTTGATTTGTCCTTAGAAAAAATTCAAACCAACATCTCAGTGACTGGTCTGAAGAAAGAAACAGTAACGAATACGAAAGTAACGTTATAAGATATGTTATCTCTAGATTATTTTGTGCTATCCATCAATTACTTACGAATTACTTTGAAAATAGTGAGCATATGAAAGAACGTTTCAAAGACAACTATGTAGGTGCAAGTGGTCATCAGTTCTAAAATTATATCAACTAACTAGTGAGTAACTCGAGTTTTTTTACGAAATTTTTGTCTGGAATTCCAGAATATGTGACAAGTGGAAAAACCAATAGCTTTCAAAAAACATTTTACTCGCATACACTCTACATATCACTCTAGCTTGAGAATGGAGTCAAAAATACTGGTAAAAATAACGGAAACTATTGAGAAAGATTATCGTTTTTGAATGAAAAATCGACAGGTCCTTGAGTTTTTCTCAAATGTCAACGCAATACCTAGTGACGAGAAAAACGAAAGTTATTATTAGGTACTGTATTGATATAACCTATTCGCATGTTCCAACTTCGACCCGTAACCAACCAATACAACAGTCCTTTTAGTTACACTCAATGAAAAAATATACCACATAATTCCAACATTCATAATTGAATCTGAAATATTGATATAAAATGTAGTAACTCGATTTATTTCGAAATGTCTGTGGCAAAATAAACTCCAGTTTGATGCCAGGGAGGGGGGTAAAAAACTTTATTGATAAAATGTATACTTTGGGATTACAAGTTCACTTTCAATTATGAACAGTATACCAAGGCCATCGTGTCCTAGTTTTGCTCTTACCTGCTGTTGGCTGTTGCCATCGAGTTGACATCAACATTAGACAATTGGTTCGACGCTTCTACTTGACCAAAGTCATCTCCCAGATTCGGGTCATTGCTGTAGGGCTCGACATCCTTGAATTCGAACTCCTCCATTTGATTCATATGATTATTCCCCGCAGAGGCTCCAGATATACCACTGAAAGTAGAAAGCCCTTTTCCAACAAATTTTCCAAGCCCTCCCAAAATTGATGGAAGAAACATGGCAATAAGTACGCTCTTCAGGAGTTGGGCTCCAATAAAAACTGGAAGTAACAGTTTTTTCAGTCCAAATGCAAGAAATCCCATACCGAATCCTGTGAGGAAGGAACTTTTTCCAGAGTCTCCGCCAGCGGGTACTTCCGCTGAAAAAAATAAGTGCCAAAATTCACTACAGAAAAGTTAGCAAGTTTTACAAAATATGTGGTCAGATAAGCAATCAAGAAACTATATAAACAAATATCTCACCAATTTGTTCAAAAACGTGTCTTTAGAATTATATACAAGCTGCGCCAAAAGTTTCAAAAGTTTTTAAATTTTGATAAGTTTCACTCCCACTAGTCAACAAAAAATCTCCTTGTCTCATCATGAGAGTGATGAACTTTGGAAAAAAGTTTTTTTATTTCAATGTATTATTATTGGTTTGAAGTGCATTTTTATTTCGTTCTTGAATATAATCAAATTCATAGACATCACTTCGAGAGGGGAAATGGATCACTTTTCAAAAGTATAACAAGTTGAAAAAATTTACTTTGTTTGTGTTGAAGCATACATATACCTTTATGGTTACTGGTTTGTATATATGATCTTTCTATAATTGTAATGTAATTTCATTGACATTCTTTAGATACTTCCACTTTAAACAAAATTGAGTAGGAGAACTTTAAACACGTTCAAATAAGGTAAACTTTTCAGTTTACCCCGATGAGTTACTGCGTATATTCAAAGGATTTTTCACAAAGAAAAATGTTTTATTCATCAGTTAGAGCTGAAAAATTATATAGAGGCTAAAAACTGCCTCCGTCTTCAGAGATAGAAAAAGAAATAATAATAGTTCTTTCTTCACTGTTCTACTTTTGTAACGATTGACATCAGGCATTCAAGAGTGTGTACACAATTTTAAGAGAAATTGAAAACGTTAGGTTCAAAGTTACCATACTCAAAGGTGAAATTCATGAATTAATGGATGAAAAATGTAACTTTTCAGTGAATGACTTCTTTTGCACTGGCACCGCTCTTAGAGCGCTTTAAAGATTTTCATGTAGTAGTTGTTTTTCGACTTAAAAAAAAAGTGATGACATCGTAAATTAGATTCAAGAACAACAAAAAAGATCAAACAATTTCTTGATCTTTGATCTACCTGAATTATTAAGCACATTCGAAGACATTAGCTGAGTGAAATCCCTATTATCTGCAGTTGATGACGGTTCGGTAAACGTCAATGACACAATAATTACACATTTTGGAAAGAAGAATAAAAGGGGTCATCGACCAATTGAAGTTGTTCTTGTGTTCGTGAGGTGCATGGAATCTTAAGAAACAAAGATTAATTAGGCGAAGCAAACAAGTTACTGATCAAATCAACCTGATCAAACTCTCAACCAGAACAAGCTGTCATCAACAAGCTGGTGAGTAGAATTTCTCCATTCAATACTTCAAAAACACACTGAAAATTAAAAAAATAAATAAAACCGGGCAGCTCTTCGCTTCATGACCAATATTTTGAAGGACTTCTAATTGAACTGACCCACCTCGGCTTGAATGTTAGCAATTGTTCTTACAATATTATAATCTGAAATCTGGCTCACACCTGAATTTATGGATTGAGAACTTGGGCTTCCCAACTAAAATGTCTTTAGAATCGACTCCTCTGTTGAAATCAATATCTTCAGCAGGAGTGGGGGTGTAATAATAGTCATCGATTCAGCTCACAAGATCTATAAGAACGTAAGATGTCCAGAAAGCTATGCAGCATTCAATTTTTTATGATCTAGATGTCAACTAATAGCAAGACAGTGTCACGCAAATTACATCCAACGTACTGATCTTTCTTCAATTAATAATGTTGGAATTTTATAAACAGCAAAAAAAATAACACTTCACCTAATACAATGATCGTATTGCTACCAATAGGATAGATATTGTCAACCTTCTTGCCAACCAATTTTCTTCCGTACATGCAAATCAATCTTTATATACTCATGATACCCATATTGAATCCATGTTCAATGTGTTCAATTATCACATTGTAATATCGAAAATCTATGAAAAACGATCTAAACTTGATACCAACAAAAGCCCTGGTTCTGATGTAATTTCCTCTTTTTTTCTCATATCATTCAGCTTTATTTTGTCTTGCCCATTTCTCAATACATTTTTTAATAAATATTTGTCATAGGGCGAATTTTCAGACTTCTTTGAACATCATATGTTACCCCAATATATAAATTCGGTCGAAAATCTAAATGAGCACTTATCGTGCCATTTCTATTCTTTGCGTTGCAATTATTTTTTATTTACTCAACTTCAATTATATTCAATTATAGGAACCCAATAATTCGAGTTTACATCCAAAAAGTCAGCGGAACTGGATCTGATCACATAAGTTGATATTTTTGTCGAATGCTCTGGAAAGGAGTTCACAAGTTGGTTCTGTGTACACCGAATTTTCCAAAACTTTCGACAAAGTTAATCATGAGCTCTTGATTTATAAACTTTATTTATACGGTGTTTATGGTCTGGTATTGCAGTTTATCAAGTTCTTTATTACGAAAAAAACGCAAACTATCATGGTTAATCATTGGAGTTACATCGGGTGTTCCACAAGGTTCACACTTGAGATCACTAATGTTTAACCTTTTCATTAACGATTTGATTCGTTGCTTTCACGAAAGTAAAGTATTGTTACTTGCTCACCATTGTCTGTCTAACTGGTTTTCGCAAAATAGTATGTATTTGAACGCATCCGAATGCTATATTCTTCACTTTCATAGAACACACCAGCCGATCACTTTGGAATATAGTATAAATGATCTGACCTCACATTCTGCTTTCGAAACCAAAGATCTTAGTGTAATCCTAGACTCCATACTCAGCTAGAAATCACGCAATTTTGCTATAATTCATAAATCCATGAAGTTGCTTGACTCTATAAAGAAAACCACCTACGATTCCATTAACATCACCTCTATTGAATCCTTTAATTTATTCCTGCTTAGAACTAATCTCAATTATTGTTCCACAGTTTGGTCCTCCCTTTACATTAGCCATTAAGTAAACCTTGAGGCTCTACAGCACAATTCCCTGAGATATATCGCCTTCGAAATGCGTGAACACATGTTGCGTTAGAACGCATATTGAACATACCTTGTCTCGAGACACGTAGAAAACATAGAGACCTATTTCTTCTGTTTAAAATTATCAACTGACTGAGGGCCGACCCCGAGATTCTCTCCAAATTATCTCTACTTGTCCCCAGTCGTTTAACTAGGCAGATGTTAACCTTTAATGTTTCTTTTCACAGATTCAATCACTCATACAACAGTTCTATACACAGAATTCTTCGATTAACTTGAATATGCGACTACTAAATAGCACTGTAATACTTTTATTTGAATTCGACCTGCCCATGTAGTCATTCACAACCCTACTTGTTTTAGTCGGAAGTATGTCCTTTCCCATTCTATTCTATTGACATGAGGATCAGCTCAATCAAGATTTTGTATGAACGGCACGTTATTTTTCCAAAACGCATTTATAAATAGTCAAATTGTGTTAATAAATAAATAATGCAACTGACGCCTGGCTGGGCCGTCGAATACTGATACAGAGAAATCGAACTCGATTAGACTGATTTTTATTTTAGTTTCTTCCACATTGATAATTTTGATCTAAAAGTGCAATAACGCATGCTGTGATATTCTTTAGGGGGCATTTTTTGTGAAGAGCTCAATATTTCTTACTGTGAAATGAAACAAAAATTATCACCGAAGAAACTCATGAAAAAATTGGAAAACTCAATGAATCCGCATATATTCTTTCAGCAGGAAACATGTGCATTTCCAACAGCCCTGTGGATCGTACCTGTTGCCATTGCTAAGACTAGAGATTGAAAACGGAAATTTGAACAGGAACAAAAAAACACCAAGTATATCGAGATTATCACATATGACATGAAGACATTTCATTCTTTTGGCGAATGTCAAAAGAATTGAAGCTATTTACAATTTTAGGCGAAAGTTCAAAAGTGAATTCCGCGTCTATCAATTTATCAATTTCTTTCAATTGATTTTTTTGACTGTACCTCCTTCATTTCGAATAATATGAATATAAGCAGACAAATTTTCAATAGTGTTTCATATTTGTTTAATCTGATATGAAGCAATTTGCAATGCAACGATTTTTTCATTGGATTTCATCATTCACTTTATTTTTTTCAAATAATGACTTCTAGTCTTTTATCCATTTTTAATTTTTTATTGATTGTTCAGATCAAGAATATCATTGGTTGTTTTAGAAATATTTGCCAACACCTAGATCTGTCGAATTTCGTTTTTTGGCTCTACCGGCTCCATGTCGGATGATGTCTGAAAAACTTGTAATGCTGCTTCATATTTGTCATAATCTGATATAAATCAATTCGCAATGCGACGTTTCGTTCATTAGATTTCATCATTAACTTTATTTCGTTGTAATACGGACCTCTAGTTTCTTTCATTGATTTTTGTAGCCAGTATAACAAGGAATTCAGTAAACCGACTTCGTGGGTTTTACCGTTTTCGAGATTGCAATAGTGGCATCAGATAAAAACGGCCTGTATATTATAATATTATGCCTCATATCTAATATATAAAAATTAATTACTGTTCCTTAGTCTCGCTAAAACTCGAGAACGGCTGGACCGATTTGGCTAATTTTGGTTTAGAATTAGTTGTGGTCCAGAGAAGATTTAATAGTGGGTGAATATGAAAGAAGAAGAACAGAAAAATAATAATAATAATAATAATACCAGAACTCAAAAACAACTGGACCAATTTTTATAATGTTTGTGTTTTTGGATTTGTCTTCATCGTGAATAGGATAATAAGCATTGAAATATGATAGTTTATCAATAATAATAATGATAACGAGACGAATGTCTTCCGAAAAATGTCGTCCATATAAAATATTAAGATTTTCTCTTCGAACTCCGCAGACTCTATCCAGATCACTCTGTCAATATGGTTGTTCTGATTATTGGAGTCCTTGGTGGAATGATGACCTCTCTACTCTCGAATCTTAAAATCATACCGGCTTGCCGCACCAAGACAGAAATCTCAGTCGCACAGATGCAGAAGGCTGTCATTCTTGGCTCACTGAGTTTGCCCAGGGCACATGATTATCGGACCCAATGTTCACTTACCCCACGGTGTGGGGAGTGGTCATTGATGATAATGCTGGCGCGCCCTCCCGAATGTATCGGGGCTTCGGGAATATGGCTTGACCAGCGCACACCACGGTGTAAAAAAAATGAAAATGATAAAAGAACTCAAGAATGACTGAACCAATTTTTATGAATTTTGTGTTTTTGTATTTGACATCTTTGAGTTTATAATTGTTATTGAATTATGATAACTCAATAATTAATAATGCAATAATTATAATAAAAATAAAAATAATAAAAAGAAGTCATGAAAGACTTGACCAATTTTTGTGATTTTTGTTTTTTTTTGGCTTCGCCTTCGTCAGGAATAGAATAATAAGTATTGAATAATGATATAATCGGAAGTCTTTATGACTATCAGTATTCAAGGAGCTTGATACCTGTTATCATATTGAAGAAAATTGCTGAGAATTCCCTGAGAAATTTTTACCTAGGTGGAATCAAAATTCATATGGTAGTCAAACTTGTTGACATGCACGGCTAGCGCGCATCTTCCAGGATGGTGTCTACAATCACTTTTGTGAGAGGTCATTTTGGAGCTTAAAGTTTTCGAAGTTTGACCAACATAGTTATTGCTACACGATTGAAATGACATACTGTATACCACATTCGTTCGAGGAGTAAGGGGGTGTTTATCTTTAACTCTGGTGTGTATCGTTCTAATTGTGAGAACTGCTTTGTTGGCTATCCTATTGTGCGGTAATTCCTATATTTATCTATATAGTCATTCCTATTTAGTATTTTAATATTAATAAAAGTCACAAAAAGGATTTGACGCTTTATAACTCCTATTCATTCAAATAAGAGCGCTTTCGACAGCTGGTCGTGCTGTCATCATCTAGGCTATACTCAAACTCACTTGTTTGAAAGTTTGAGTGGAGCCTACATGATGACAGCACGATCAGCTGTCGAAAGCGCTCGCATGTAATTAAATAGGAAATATGAAGCTTCAAATTCTTTTCTTTACTTATATTAATATTAAAATATATATAGAAGAGAGTGGTTTTTCAGGGATTCGGTCTGTGTTAGAGTAAGTACTACTCTTTTAAGCTGCCCGAGCTTTCGCTAATGTTTACTAGCTTTATCGAGGGCTGTAATATACAAAAGGACATAATGAGTATAGATACAAAACATGATAACGGAAAAAACAGTTACATACATGTGCTATGTGAGGATTATCACTTTGAATTTCATTTTTGTCCTTTTGTATATGACGGTCCTCGAAAGCCCAAGAAAGTACTTTCTTGGTTTTTTCTCATTTTGTCTTCGTTCGAGGACCGCCTGCCCGGTACTGATGATGTCCAATAGGCTGAATGAAATAGGTGGCTCTTAAATTGAAATCAATATGGGAATGATCATGAAGTACTTATATATTTATTTTTTAATTTTCATGGAATTATTTTCCAGCAGCTTGACTGCATCA
>WOGO01001069.1:0-19567 GCA_015342085.1 Leptinotarsa defecta | reverse complement strand
TTTTCAGGAGAAATTAGATTTTGGGAAATAAGAAAAAAATCAAAAAAAAAAAAAAAAAAAGAAACTTTTCCCCAATAAATATACAGTTGAATGCGGATATAACGACCTTCAAGGGACCGGATATACTATGTCAGACTAACCGGACAATGCACAAAACGGATTAATTTTGTGGTAGTCATGTGTACATGAAACTAAACTTGAGTTAACATTATCGTAAACGGATAGTAATTATAAGCGGAGTCTTTATATATGAATTATACTGTATAAGTATATAAGTTATCCTTATATACCGGACGAATTGAATATAATAAATCAAATCAATAGTAAAATGATGATATGAACAGGAGATTTCAGGAAGAACTATCCTCCCAAAGTTTCAATCTTCTTCAATTTCAAAAATGTGAAATCCTTTCTTTCGAAACTATAACAGCTGATGATTATTTTCCGACATATTAGCAATCAGGTCTAATGTTTGTCAGTAGTTAAAAGTAATTTTCAGTATATTTGATCTGAATTGTTGGAAAAAGTATCATAAAAATACCGTTTAGTTGATTTGGCTGAAACTGCTTCACTATATTTATAGTTTCTGAAATATTTTTCATAAATCAAAAATTTCAATTATGACCAATCACAAACTAATTTAATGTTGAATAACTTTTTTCGATATCAATTGCCCTAACACCAAACTGATATTTTTGCACTCGACGCGCGTTTCGCCAACAAAGTTAGCATCCTCAGGAGAAGAAAATTACTCAATTTTCTTCTCCTGACGCGCGTCGAGTACAAAAATATCAGTTTGGTGTTAGGGCAATTGCTCTCGAAAAAAGTTATTCAACTTTCACACCAAAGTTTCCAATCTCATCGTTATTAATTTAATATTGCTGAACCAGTTTTCACCTGACAGCAATATTTTACTTTTTATCCTCTGTGTCAAATTTTAAACTAGTGTAAACTATCAATTGTAACCACTGTAAAAAAATGAATTTTGCTACATTAATACAATATGGTGAGGATAAAAATGTTGCCAAAAATAAAATTCTATTCCCATTGTACAATTAATCTTTTAAAAATCTTACTCTTAATGCATTTTAGGTTTTAATAAAATCAATTCAAGGGGATATGCATAAAAACTAAAATAATCATTTCCTTAAGAAAGCTACTTGAAGGTATTGAGATACAAAACGTCAAAATGATTGGGAATAATTGAATTTATCTTTCGATTGTAATGAATCATATACTGATCGTGATACTAGTTTCTGGTACTACTAGTTAGCCTGAAATGTTACAATTTTTTTTATTTGACCGGGTAAACCTGCATGTATTTTTTTCATAAAAAATCAATGAAAAATTGCATTGCCAATAGACAATAGAATTTGACTATTCTGAATCTGGAAGATCAGGTTTTGAAAAAATGAAAATTCGCACCTATATAGTAAAATAATCAAAAAATAATGAATTTGTAAAAAACAAAATATCTGACATTCCTATATTTTTTTTTACTTATCCCATATTATGTCAGTATTTTTTATAACTTTTCCAAATCAACAACACTGGTTATATAGTAATTCTCGGTATTTTCACTTATTACCAAAATAAGGTAATATTTTTATTTCTACAAGATTTTCTCATGATACTAAAAACTAGTATTGTTTATAGAAATCGTCGACTGGTTTATAATAGCTAATAATAGTGAGTTTGATACCTTTTTCAGATTAGGTGATACTTGATCAAGAAGTTTTTCTGCAGAAAGTTCTTTCAGTTATGCACCTAATTTTTATATAAAATTTTTATCAAAAAAATATGATAGAAACTGATCTATATTTGACGAAAATCCCTTATAATATATTCAAAATACACACTTCAATTCGAGATTTTAACCTGATAGTGTGCAAAACTGCGGTTTTGAAAACTTCAAGTTCAAATCTCACATTAAGGTGTGTTTTTGATTACATTTCCATTTCAGGACAAAACCAATCAATCAGGCCAGAGAACTCCAAAAAATATTTTTGTACATTTCATCCAAAACAATCAAGGTCCCTTCAAAGAAAATTGAAAATTTATAACCCAAAATATGGAATAATTATTATTCTATGCTTCCTATAATTCTTACCTAAAAAGCAGTAACGTCCTGTTAGGAGTAGTTTTAGAACAATTTTCACTCGCAGCTATTTCCAAAAACACCAAAGAACGTTTCACAAATTCTGGATATCTAGTGATGATTATGCGAGCATACTCCTCTTTTGCTTTACACATAATTGCAAGGATATATAATATTCCCTCATTGATTTTAGTTTCTTCTGGATATCGCCCCATCAATTTGGTTAATGACATAAAAATGTTCTTGAAATCCGCCTAATACATAAAAAATCAAATTAATCATCGAGTATACTCAAGAAACTCAGTTTATAATACAATATTCATTTAAAATTATGATTCTGAAATATTTCAGTGTCATTATTTTTCGAGTTTGAAAGCCGAGGATTTTTGGAATTTCTTCCTGACGTTTCTCTAGCACGGGTGGCTAGCTTCTTCAGAGATTTAACCATCATGGCTTGCTGTCCGATGACTAACTTTTAAGCTTCGTAAAGCGTATTTATGCCTTGTCAGGTAATCAGTTGTATTTGTACTTGTACTTGTCCCTGCACTTGAACCTGGAACATCAACAATCTTGCTGCCTGTTGTCATTCTGTTCGATATTCTCAAATTCCTTAAAATGGAATATGGAACCCCATTTTAACAGCAAGCCATGATGGTTAAACCTCTAAAGAAGCTAGCCACTCTCGCCAGCGAAACGTCAGGAAGGAATTCCAAAAATCCACGGCTTTCAAACTCGAAAAATAATGACACTAAAAATCTCAGCCGCAAAAGTCTAAACCATTTGGTCTGAAATATTTATTTTCCAAAAACTAACCTAATCAAATATTTTGGTAAAGTAAAATTTGGACAAATTCAAGTAGCCAATATGTTAAATGACGTATAGAGAAAAGTCAATATCATCGAATGGCAGATACTTGATAAATATTAATGTTGCAATTTATTTATTTTGGCTTGCCATATAGACGTATAAAAGAGGAAAGTCAAACTTTGCTATATTATAAACCATATCATATATGAAGTCGCCCCGGAGCGCCAATTAATTTTTATTGTTGTATTTATTTTATTTTTATCGTTGCTTTAATGAAATGAATATTTATCTCATCAAAGACGATTAAATGGAAAAAAAGGTAACTGTCATCGGGAACAATACAATGGTCGAAGAAAATTTACGGGGACTCTCGCCCTTCTCGAGTTATAAAGAGAAAAATAAAAAAGCTGTTTTTCATTTTTTTTCGAATGGAGTTGTTATTTCGGAGAATAAAAAATGGAAAAGGAAAATGTTAGTGTATTCAAAGTGTAGTATGATGATGTAATAATAAATATTCAATAAAACTTTTCGTGCCGCCATGGCCACCATCAACTTTTTTTTGAATATGGGCCTACCTTTTTATTACAGATATTGATAAAGCGATAAATTCACAATCCAAGGGTATATCACATTTGTACATACAAGGCAATGTTTGGTTCGTAAAAATTGTCAATGGCTCAAACCCTAATCTAATTGAAATACGAGAGAGATTGAGAATAAAGAGAGATTGAGAATTATTAAAAATCAGAAAAATACATCAGGATCAAGTTTTTGACAATTTAATACAAGAATTCCAATACATGATGATACTTTATGCAATTAAGTTTCATTCTGAAATTTTCACTAAACGATTAGCTGCTATTTCAATAAATTACACATTCTTCTAAAAACTACTGGACTGAAATATTTCAATTCTGCTCTCGTCAGATAATATGTGCAACAGTTTTTCAAAGTGTAGCATTTTATTGATTCCCTTCATCTACTTTTTGGCTATTTCACGAGATTTCATTTTAAAATTTGCTACATAGTTCAAAAAAAGGGAAATAAAACGAGTACTTACTGAACTTCCCATACTTTCTAGCTCATCCATCATATAATTAAAATCCATGACACAATGTATGATGCTCAAAGAAACATAGATTATACTCTTCTCATTCGTTTCTAACGCCTCCAGTACGTATTTCAAGCAATTCATCTCTTCAAACTGCCAAAATTCTGGGGGACATTCTAAACGGTTTTGAATAGCCGTTAATAATTTGAAAAGGTTTGTAGTTTGTGTCTTCATATGTTTGCTTTTCAGTCCCTGAATGAGTTCAGTGAAACTCCTCGTTTCAAATTTTCCTGTCATTTCTTACTCAAAATATTATATCACTGCCGTAATACTTGTTAATTCAACTTTAAATATGAAATTTTCAAATTTGGTGAAAACACTAATCACTTTTATTCAGCAATAACTTTAGATTCTATCGAATTGAATTGATTTGATTGAACAGTAATGCTGTCTTCTTTTTCTTCTTCTTCTCGCTTTTTATGGTCTTAGCCCCTTACTTTCGGCGCAGTAGACCAGTCTCCTCCTATTGCAGAACGGATGTTATGCAATAGTCGCTTCGTCCGGAGACGTTGTTGATATACATTTTTTATCTAATCCGTAATTGTTTGTGCTCACAGGTGGTTTATTTTTGATTTAGGGATATCTGGGATTTTAACAGCTTTAATTAGGAATATTTGGGATATTAGGAAAATTAACCTTCTCATTTTTCTTTATACCTGTATGTGGTTGTTAACCATATACTTAATCAAATCTTTGCAAATTCTGTAGTTTAAGTTTTTCAGTACTGTAATCATGTTCAAAGGGGCTGATATTCCATTTTGAATCATTTTTTGATAAAGATCTTGTCCAGGGATAGTGTTGATGGGACACTCCAAAAATTAATGGTTAATTGTTTCTGGTTGTCCACATTCACAGTTTGGGCTGTTACTACTCCCAATTTTAAATAAATGATATTTACAACTACAGTGACCTGTTCTCATCCTGATGATACTGGTAATATGCCTTCGATCCATATTCGGTATTTTCGTATACCATGGTTTTGAAGAATATTCGGATTGAACCCTAAAATACATTTTCCCTCTGTTTTGTATCTCATTTTTCCATTGTGTATAAAATTTTGAATTGTTTGTTTTAAATATAGGATGAAATTCTTTTTATCTACCTTAATATCTAGTGAAATATTTAGAGATGTACCAATTTTTGCCAGAGTATCCGCTTTTTCATTACCTTCGATCTGTTGATGTCCGGGTATCCAAGTTATTTTAAAAGTAATGCCATTTTGTAAGGCTAGTCTTATTCTGTCTTTGATATTTAATGTAATGTAATCGCAATGTATTGAGTTATCCGCATTTGTGTTCTTTCTATTGCACTTTTAGAATCTGTGAATATTTTTTTTTTAATTTTTTTTGCATACATACCTCAATACTTTTATGTATTGCTATAATTTCCGCGTCACATATATTTATATGCTCATTCAGTCTAGCTGAAAAGGCATAATCAATCCCGGGAATGTTAATACGTATTCCCACTTTATTATTCTGTTTAGATGCATCTGTAAATACAAATGAGTATCCTTCCTTTAATTTCTCAACGAATAATCTAAAGTTGTTTTTATTTCCGGTATCTGTTCTTTTAAGCTTTGAATCTATTATTTCAATTTCTTGAATGTATGTATCATATTCGAAACTAAAACTCGGTATTACCTTATTTTTATATACAATATTTTCAAAATTAATACATTTTTTATATGTTTCTTTTGAATATGGTATTTGTTGTTCGGTCCAATAAGTATTTTGTTGTTCGTGCATTATGTTGAGTAATTCCAAAATGTCAATGATGGGTGGTCGAAAATCTATGCGTTTGATTACGTATTTGTGTGCTAGCCATTGTCGTCTATATTCTAAATTTGTAACTCCCGCTTCCACTAATATATGGCGTTTATTGGAGTTGATTTCATACACCCTAAAATCACTCTGAGTCCCTGAATGTATATTCGATCTAGTCTCTTTAGGTTTTTTTTTCGTGCATGGTTTGAAAAATATGCTACCATATTTTAAATGTGCCCTAACTATACCATTATAAGCCATCATCATTGTTGTGGAGTCTGCTCCCCACCACGTTTTGCAAAAACATTTTATAATGTTTATTCCTTTATTTGTTTTATTGATTATGTACTCAATGTGTTTGTCCCATTTTAAATTGGGTGTAATGATTGTTCCCAAATATTTTACCTCATTTTTTGTTTTTATTCGAGTTTATCCTAAGTTAATGTTTATTTGATCTCTACTATTTCTTCCTTTTTTGAAAATAACTGTTTCACATTTTTCGACTGATAATTGAAGATCATGTTCCTCCATACATTTGTTGATATTATTTAATATATTGTTCATTTTATCTTTTACTTCAATAATATTTGTCTCTTTACATAATACTATTAGATCATCCGCGTATGCTAAAAATTTTCCGTATTTAGGTATTACATCAAAGAGAGATTCAATATATATATTGAATAGTAATGGGCTCAAGGGTGATCCTTGCGGTAACTCTTTTGTAATTAATCGTGGACCACAATAGACTCCCTGAGTAGGAGATTTGAGCCGGTTCTAAGCCTCCCCCCACCACTATGACGTATTAATTGCTTTCTTGTTGTTGTTTAGTGAAGTCAAGGCGATGTGATCTTGAAGTGTCTGGTGCATGGATCGTTCAGAATTTTTTTCCCGGTTCTAAGCCTCCCCCCACAACTATGACGTATTAATTGTTTTTTTTTGTTGTTTAGTGAAGTCAAGGCGATGTGACATTGAAGTGTCTGGTGCATGGATCGTTCGGAATTTTTTTCATATGAGATTTTGTGTGTGTGTTTGTGTGAATGCTCGGTACAGGATTTCATCATGTGCTTGTCTATGTACAAACATACGTCTGCATACTTTGAAGATCCTCCAAGTGATTAATGTTCCATCGGTGTGAGGCCATCAAGTTAGTAGTCACAGCAGCAGCAACCTTTCAACGGTAAGAGAGCGAGATGTTCACTCCACGACGGGTGGCTGAGTAATGCGTATTCATCGGTCTGCCCTCACCTCTCTCGATGCGGTAAAGGCTATGACGTAACGCATCGCTCTACCCCAGCAGCAACCGTTCAACGATAGGAGAGCTAGATATGCACTCCACGGCGTTTGGCTGAGTAATGCGTATTCATCGATGTGCCCTTACCTCCCTCGATGTGGCGATGGTACTTTTCATGAAAACACCTAATTTCCACACCTTTTCCAAGTAAAAAAGGTACACCTCCTCAACAACGCTGGAGGTGATGGTTTTCGAGATATTTACAATTTTCTATATCGATGCATATTACTTTATAGCCAAATTTGATTTCAATAATTTTTATCACTCTCCACTTACAAATTAAGTTAATTAAATCGAGTAGGCTATGAAAGTTTGTTTATAAAAATAGAAGTTGGCTGTCACATTTTTAACTATTAATTGACAAATTAACAGTTCGGAGTTTATGAAGTGATTTTTTGGTACCATGCACGATTTTACGAATGCTGAAATGGCTGATATGGTTTTTGCTTACGGCTTGGCTGACGGAAGTTCAAGCGAGGCCAGACGCATCTATCAGGAAAGGCATCCCCAACGCGTGACTCTTTGTGCAGTGACATTTGCGAATCTTTTTCGGCGACTTTCCGAATATGGAAGTTTTGAAACAAATTCTGCAGTAGGACGGCCACGGACTATAAACACTGTAGAATTGGAGGAGGCGGTTCTCGAAGAAATTAGTGAACATCCAGAGACAAATAGAAGAAAAATTTGTCAAACTTTAAAAATGTGAGTCACATGACAGTTTACAGAATTTTGAAGGAACAGCAATTATATCCTTATCATATTCAGCGTGCCAAGGCACTTACGCTACGTGATTTCTAAACACGTATCGAATTTGCTCAATGGCTTCAAAGAAAAGTCGAACAACATCCGCAAATTTTATCGAAAACACTCTTCACAGATGAGGCTAATTTTCAAGAAATGGTATCACGATCTTCCATAACAACCATATCTGGGCGGAAGATAACCCACATGTGATAACACAAACTCATTTCCAAGACAGATTCTCTCTTAATGTTTGGGTAGGCATAATTGGGGATTATTCAATTGGGCCCTATTGTCTCCCCTTACGTTTGGATGGAGATGCTCACCTACCTACGTAGCATATCCCCAACGATGGATAGGAAAAGGAAGCACTGAGCATTGGCCTCCGAGGTCACCGGACCTCAATCGTTGATTTTTTCTTTTGGGGACACCTAAAATCACTAGTTTATGCTCGCCCTATTGAAAACGAAGAAATGTTGAGGGATCGCATACTAGCTTGCTGCGAAACGATAAGAAACACTCCAGGCATTTTTCAACGGGTGCGGAATTCTTTTATGAGGAGAGCAGAAGCTTGTATTACTGTTGGGGGTCGTCACTTTGAATAGTTGTTGTAATAGTTGTTTCGTTGAATTTTTATATGTTTATTTTCCTAATAAATAACATAGTACTTCTCCGAATTGTTTTTTTACAAACTCCGAAATGTAGCACTTTCTAATTGAATAATTAAACCTGACAATTTTTTTCAATTTGGATTGAATAAGCAGTTCGATAATGATCAGTTTAGAAGAAGTCTGTACGGGTATACTGCGTTTGATGAAAATAACCAAAATTGCAAAAAACTTATCACAAAAACTTACCATGTTTTGAAAAATTTCAACAATCTGTGTTTCGAAAACGAATCATTCGCCGTTAAACATTTTATAGGAAAAAGTGTTTTTTTTTTGACGAGATCCACCACATACTTAGTTTTTGTGTTTTTGTAATGTTCTCAGCAACTTCACTTAGTGCCCTATTAGGAGCTTAGTAATATGCATCGATATAGAAAATTGTAAATATCTCGAAAAAGATCACCTCCACCGTTGTTGAGGAGGTATACCTTTTTTAATTGGAAAAGGTGTGGGAATTAGGTTTTTTCCAAGAAAAGTACCAAAAGTTTACTGTCAAAAAAGTTAGTCAATTTGAAATAAAAAGTGACAGCGTACGCAGCGCCCTCTAGATGTTACATGAAAATTAATACGAAATTATGATTTTCCACGTCAAAAAACCCCCGAGTACTGAGTTTCGTGCAAATAACTTATTTTTTGCAAGAGTTATTTTCAAAAATGAACAAAAAGATTCAATTTCAAATGAAGCATTTTCGGACACAACTTTATATAGACTTTTTTCTCAAAATTGTCTCAGGAATGCGTCACTTGAATATTTTAACGTACTTATATTACACCCTGTATTATTGACCGAAGACGCCACATGCAATATTGTAGACACCTGATTTTCGAATGATATGTATAGTACCTAGTGATACTGTTAAATATGGTTTATACAGTCCGGAAATCTCATTATATCCGGACACATCATGCACAGATGTTTCAATGAAAAGTCTATTCAAGCTGATATAATTCGATGAACTTGGTGAAATATTAAATAAATGGTTTGGAATATTTCTTTATATTTAACAAAGACTACTTGTGATGTCCCTTTGGACGGAAATTATTATTTTTGTCTTGAATGTATATTATCGGAGAGAAAAACAGTACTGATTGAATTTGTATTCTGATTTGAACTGAATTTCATGCAGAACCGAACTGATATTGAATACTACCTCCATCGTAAATTTTTTAAACTCATGGAAATATAATGAATATAGTTATTTAAAAGGCGTTGTTTTATCTGAAATAGTATTTCCATTCATAAAAATCTGAAATAAGTTATCTATTATCAGACGACGACCTTCTGATAATACGGATCACAACAAATATTTAATTCAAAAATGAATAACTAATGACTTTATGAACTCTCATTGAGTAGAAATGACATCGATGAGTTGTTCAATATATTTAATTATCCAGATTGGTATCGTCAATAGAGATCAGTGATATTTCTCACATCTGTTATTGTGGTTTCTCATTAGAAATTCTTGGATCTGAACAAGAGAAAACGTTTCTCAGTTCTTCTTAAAATTTATGATATAATGTTTTCAATTTAGAGAGCTTTTTTCAGAAAAATTGTGTTTCATATAACAAATATATCGAATTAAACTTAGATATGATATTGTTGCAAATCATACTGAAAAAAAATAACGCCAGCCGACGCTGGTCGTCGTAAATCGATTGTTACTTGGTCAAGATCGTGCTGAACTCGACTTGCGATTCGCGATTGTTCTAAATGTCGCGTCGCTTCGAGATACATCCAGCGACATCCCTATCCGCTTCCAGAGATTTCGATTACCATATATAAACACCCCAATACGCAGATAAAAAAGTTTCAGTTGAAAGTGTGGTACGAAGTGTTTTGATAAGGCGATAGACATTTGTTTCAGTTGAAGTGTTTGTTTTGTATGGTCAGTGTGTCACTGAAATGAAGTTGAGTTTGGCTTGTACCTCTCAGCTTGGTCTGTTGTGTTATTCAATGGTCGTAACTTCGAAAAGCATTGTTTACCCATATTATTTGCTTATTGCTGGAGATATGAAAAAATACGACACCAATCTATTTGATAGATATTTACATTATTTACCTTCTCTACTCGCCAAGCACCAGTTTTGATATATATTAATAACAGTAATATTTTAAATGAAGCGTTATCAGAAAGTATAATTCATATTTTCTTTGCATTACCTGCTACAATTCATTTTTATGTAACAAATAGATGTATCCCACTTGGATACACAGATGGATCGGCAATGTAACATTCGAACCCTCAATAAGAACAAACCTGATAGGTAAGAAGTGTGAATATCAATGAGTGTGAATTGCTGATATTTTCGAATTTATTTTGCGTTTCGTAATATTTTATTGTTTCATTAGCCGATAAAAAATACACTGGGTTGTTTGAATCTGGATACTGACCTATCAAAAGACATTTTGAATGGTGGACTGTTAGACACGTTAGGCACGAACGGGAGGAAGGGGTTCAAAAAATATCACGAGATATCACAAAGGGGAAGAAAGTTAGATCACGTATATTTATTTTTTCAATGAATGCCTGATTTCTATACCGAAAAGGGGCACGTGACCTTGATTTATCGTTGCCAAGCAAACAGTTTCCCACCCGCCGCGACAAAAGCCCGATTCGCCTTATCACCAGCAAGTACGTCTGTAGGTTTGGCGCCTTAAACATTGATTAATTTTCCAGCATTGAACTAGATAATACTTCTATAAGAGACTTTTTTGAAAATTTTCAAGATAATCTGTACAAAAAACACGTGCGGGGATGGGGGCAAACTGAACCTACATTATATATCACACTACCTTTAAATAGCGTTCTCATAACAATCTATGTTTTTTTTCTCGAATCTTATACACATAAAAGCTATATAAACATTAATTCAAAACCTTTCGAAAGTCAAATACAGTTTTTGCATACACAGTACAGTGACCTGTTATTTATAGAATATTTTGTGAAAATTTCTATGATTTAAATATGAACTTAATAATATAAATCTATCTCATTTGGGTGTCTATATTGAATGAAAATAGAATTTAACAATCATTCAACTATCTAGTCTCGATTCCAAATTTATTCAAAAATTTCTAAATTTATTTAAATCTGTTGAACTATTATGAAAAGCAATGAAGAATATTTACGTCCACTCTGAATAAAAAATAGTAATTTTACTTTCAAATGTACATTTTAATGGGAAAATTCCTACTTATCCCAATCAAGTGAATTAAAACGATTATTTAATGAAATACATTAAAAAAATAATATGAAAAATAGGGGATAATTTGTTCATTTTATCAATCAACCGATCACAACATATGTTTATCCACCAAATTTACCAATAGTCGGAGAACTAACTTGCCGCACTGCAATATTTTCGCCACTACTTTTATCGCCAGTATGGCATACGGTCCCAGCACCTGATAACCGCAGATAATCTACAAAATTGTTCCAACTCTGTGAAATTTTCTCTTCCAAACCGATAAACTGTTTACTCGTGCTTATTCTGAGGCCATAAAACGTTTGAAGCAGCTTGTCTTCGAAATCTTTAGACATCACTTTAATTCTGTCTTCAAGCATTCTACCAAAGTCTTCCAACTCGGAATTTTTTGCAGGTTTGATTTCAGAAATAACTTCCACTCCATCTTCTACGGGATCTTCCGTCAAGATCAAATTTTTCAAATCGGACGTACGCGAACGACCCGGAGATATGTCGGATTGTATGCTGAAATCGCCTGAGGCAGAAAACTCCTCTTCGTAGTTTCTTGCACCAAACTTCATACAATAAGCAGAACTTGGTGGGTACATTTCGTCTGTAACATTTGGAAATGCGATTTTTTTTATACCTCCATTAACGCTAGCTACAAGAGTTCTCAGAGGCGATTTCATGTGTCTGAGATCGTAACTCCTGAGCTGTCCCGAAGTAGTGCTTATGGCAAGTTCGTTAGTTCCACGTCGATGAGCTAGACTAGATAAAGAACAGTCCAGTTCATAATTACAAATGCACTTGCACATTCTCAAGTCGTAGCTTACATATTTTCCATCGCTGCCCACTGAAGAAATGGCATTTTCAAAAAACACAAGGTCGGTTATTCTGCCGCAGTGCTTCTTGAGGCAGAATATATTGTTAGTAGTTTCAGTGTCCCATAAAGATAAAACCCCTTCTTTGCTCGCCCCTGCTAATAAATTCGAAGTAATTTTGCTATAAGCTATCGTCGAGAGAGTGGGGCTATTTGGGATCAATAAACTCGCACATGGTTTATAATTAGAATCCAATAGGAATATCTGGCCATTCACGCAACCTGCTGCCAAACACTGATCGTCCTTAGAAAACTCAAGATTTTGAATTGGACTGGGAAGTTTCACCAGATCAATGGGATGCCCAGGACTCTTCACATTGTAAATGTTCACGATGCCTTCTTCCGAACCGAATGCTAACAATTCGGGACTTTTGTTGGAGAACGTTCCTACTGAAGCGTGGCTGAGGTACAGAAAATCGTAAGGTTCAATACATTGTTCTAGTTTGGAAGGCGCATTCAGAATTACTGGACAGCCTTTGCTTTTCACTGCAAGTATGTCTTTACCATCACTTGACCAGGATATAGTTTTGACAGTCATGCAATCAATAGGTGTTTCGTAAACGCCGATGTAGCAAATGGTGGGCCATCTGTAGAACTTCACGTCTTTTGCACATGTTGCGAGGGTCATGTTCTATCAATGATAATTTGGAATGGAAAACTTGTGTACGAGTACTTTTAATTTGTGTGACATCTGTCGAATCCTGGCAAACCTGACAATAAAATGTCAAGATATTGACTGAAGACGATTCACACAGAGTTCCCTGTCATTAGAGATAGTAAGATTGATAATGACTTATTTTTATCGGTTTAGTATTATTATATTTTGGTTTGGTGTATTTTAATTTATATTGAAATATAATGATATTCCATAATTTTCAATTATGGAATATCATTGACTTTAGGTCGATTATGGCCACTATCTTGCACTGACGAGTGGCTAATGAGCCCGAAACCGGTCTGCAAGTGTGCACGTTCCAAAAGTGAAGGTCGACTCTTTCAATTGTATTGCCAATTGCATATGCAGGAAATTTTCTGTGAAGCTTCCTGCACTGACGCCTGTCGGATATAATCCAACACCCTTTGTGGTATTAGCCACGGGAGTAGTTATTTTCTGATATGTGTCAGTCCATTCAACCTACTGTGTACGTATATCCAAGAATGACTTGAACGTTCAAAGTTCATTTCTTTAGATTTGAATTTGACTATTTGAATTGAAGGGGTTATATTTTTAGGAGTATTTGTTTGGAAAGATTTTTTTTCCTTTCGTGTAATTCAATGTTTATATGAAAGTAGATATTTCAGGAGGACTTTCTTTCAGTTTGTGTCTTGAAAGTTACTTCTTCGCATGATCTACACATCCATGTATACAGTTACTTATTTTGAATTGATTACTTCCTTCCTTTCCTTGGAAGTTTCCCTCCTTGTTTTTTGTATCAAGATGGAGTAGTAGTAGAAAGCCAAAAACTTACTTTCCCAAAAATTTGACTATATTCTGTCCAACCAAGCAACAGGGTGCTCCAAAACATTATCATGCATCGTGCACGTGATCTCCCAAACAAGGCTGCTTTCAATAATAGCTATTATTGAAAGCACCTATAAGTGGAGTGTGGGGACACAAATTAGCAGTTTCTTCAGCAGTACTTGACATTTTAGAAATTTCAAACTTCAAAATAGCATATATGCACAAACCACAGGCGTTAAAACGTAACTGACCACTCCGATACTGTAACAATGAATTCCGCCAGCCGATTTCAATTAAATCTGATTAACGAGCGTGAGGAGGCTCGTTTATTTTACCCAGAAGATTCAAATATGCGTGGTGATCATGCTTTGATCACGCATCTTTCATTGTTTGGATAACTTTTTTGTTGGATGGCTAAAGTTCAAGTCATAAATACGAAACGGAATTCAGAAGGTGGTTAGCAGATTGGGTAGAAATTTGAAAATCTAACAACATCATTATTGGCAATGAATTGCCAATGAATAAGAGTTGAGCAACGCAATGGAAATACAAATGGAAAGGGGAAACATAAAGACATTTTACCGTAATTCTGACGCATTTACAGGGTTCAGAAATAGATAAAATGTATTGCCTTGCGATTTCTTGTTCGCTGTGGCTGAACTAAATCTACTTTCGGTAGTAATTAAAGCTTTCATCCCCTCAAATTGTCAGCTTATTTTTGTTATTGCGCAAACTGTTTAACTCAGTTCTATCACACACATGATCAGTTTAGGGCTTGAATGACAACTGTCTTATATTATCATATAAGACCGAAAGTAAAGGCGATGTTGCCAAACAGACAATGAAATTTGAAAATGTTTTATATTTTCAGAAAAATTAACCAGCAAAGTTGAAAATCCTATTCTATCTGCCCGAGAACGAGTTAAACAACCGCATATCCAAAATTTGCCCAATTCCTCGTATAAAGAAGAAAAGTTCACAAATTGAATAGACATAATTTGATAATTTGATTTACATCCAGTCTGTAAGTATGCCCACCTAATTTGTGGACAATAGATTTAGCCATGCAGGGCTTCTTCACATCTAGTTTTTAGGTGAATCATGATTTGAGCGTAAGAATTTGCTGACCTGCTCAGTTTTTCCCTTCTAATGCAGATTCTTCTTTTGCTGCTCAATAATTTGGTGAGAAGGCGATGAGATGCTGCACCACCCGACTTCTGGGTGTTCTTGAGAGAACGTTTGATGCAAAATTCTGGACATGCTAAGAATGGCATCATAAGGGGTTGTACGGAGTTGACAGCTGATTTCAGCTCTAATATGAAAGACATTCAGGGATTACATCTGACTACAGAAATTCACCTCGGATTTGATAAAATAATCTAGTTACCTACTTTGGACCTTGGAATTTTTCTGGTTTGTAATTGATCATACAAAATATGTTCCTGGAAGCTTATTCTGGGTTTGGAGGAAATCAATATTTATTCAACACAGTAATCTGAAGTTCAACCTAGTTGTGGAAGTTAATCAGATAAAATGAAAGTTTTCAACTTCATTTTTAAACTTATGTACGTATAGAGAGAATTGTAGTACTTGAATAACCCAGAAAATCATGGTGTGCCTCGTTCTTGAGACCAAGAGTCCAATTAAATTTCGAAGTTTATTAAAAATGCTATCTTGTATTCAAAATGTTGAGGAATTCAATATTCAAACACAGGAATGAAGTGAGCCCAGCGGGTTATTTTTTACTAGCATTTCACGGAATAAATGCAATCAGACATACGCGAAATACATTAGGAACAATGAGTTAAAAAAGTATCGATCTCATTTGTGAGGAGCACTACTTGATACAAAAATACAATACAATACAATAAAAATATGATGATTAAGTTATTCCCATGTAGAACTACAAGATATAAGATTTTTTTAATACATGCTTTAATTTATAACTCGACCCGGTAATATATTTATCAGTTAAAATAACATATCAGTTGGTTGGGCAATGGGTTGGTGGGGCAAATGTTGAACCTGCATCTTGAACTAGTAAACCTTCACCGATTTAGCTGAAACTCATAACAATGCACGATTCATTGCATTTTTCATTTCAAATCCAATATATGGGCGACAATGAAATGATGATTTATCATTTTCATATTAATCCCTATGCTATACGTATCAAATGAAAGGGATACGATGAACAAAGTGATGAAATTCTTAATCCAATATGGTGGATGCCTCCTCATTGAGAAGCTAGATTGTTCAAAACTCACAAGACAAAGAATTTGCGATAATGATGCATTAGCATAACTGGATAGGTTTTGACATAAAAACGAATAAGCTTATTGACTGAAGAGTCATCAAATTAAATTTGAAGTCATGTTACGGTGACGAATAGAAATCGGGGATGGTTATCACCGTCGTGTTCAGTTCAGGAACTGATCGCGATTTGAGTGTTGAAATTCGATATTGGTGCTGTTAAAATTACTTTAAATTTTTGTTATCTATTTAAAATGTGGTGTCCCTGGACAAGTATTAATAGTAATAACGGGTGTGATAACAACGTAGACTTTTTCCAGTGTAGTGATTCCAATAGCGATGGTGAACAATATGAAATAGGGATACCAGTAAATAAGATTCGGATGCATTTGAATATTGAAACACAGAGAGTATGTTTCAATGTATATAAGAATCTACATCTCAAATTTGGTTTCGAGGAAAACAAACTATTACAAGCAACATCAGATTTAACCGAAATTCCTTTCTCAACTGTACATCAAATAGTCAAAAACAAACTTTATGAACGCAAGACGCGATGTGATACGGGATTACTAAAACCTTTAGATGTTCGTTTAATACAATCATTGAAAAAAACAATATACGACTGTTACAAAAATAATAAAATTCCAACAACTGAAATCATAAGGAAAAAATTGAATACTTCCGGCCATAACGTGAGTTGTTATGACAAAAGTCTTCAGAATTGGATAAAGAAACTAGGATTTAGATTTAAAATAATAAACAAACGTCAGGCAGTTAAGGAAAGCAGAAGAATAGTGGATTTGCGTAACAAATACTTAGAACAAATAACTAAGTATAGACAAGAACAACGTCAAATGTTACATTTGGACGAAAGGGTGGACTGATGGTTCGAGAATGTGTACGCCTAACATGCCTGCAAATAAAAGATCGCGACTAATCATTGTGTATTGCTGAAGAAGTGAAGTATGGGTTCCGAATTCTTTGAAATTATGTGTAAAAAAACTTGAGGACTGCAATGTTGAGTATCATGAGAACATGGAAGCTAATATTTTTGAAGGATGGTTTGAAAACAAATTGATCCTAAATTTGGATGTGAATAGTGTAATAGTTCGTGACAGCTCATCAAAGTACCAAAAAAAAAATCGAGGAAAGATGAAATACAAAATTTTTTAATGGATATCAATTTGTATTTTGAAGATTACTATACCAAAAACCATCTACTTGAAGTTTTACAGACAAAAATATTTGAAAAAGTGTATGCCATTGAGAGTATTGCTGAAAAGTATGGACACACCATAGTGAGACTTCCCTCCTATTTTTGTGTTTTAAATCCCATCGAGTTGATTTGGGAAAAATTGAAACAAAACATCAGGCGTAAAAATAATTTTTCAAAATTTGATAAAAAGATGAAAAGAAGGTAATAAAGCTGATTAAAGAATAAGTATATGATATTACCGAAGAAGACTGGCAAAAAAGGATTAAACAAGTAATTTTAGTTGAAAAAGACTATATGGAGATTGAACACTTCCATAATAATGGTGGAAATAAATTCATTATTGATTTAAATGCCAACAGTGATAGTGAAACAGAGAATATGGAAGATGAATTATCAGAAGCTTTGTTTGAGGCGATCTATTGCATATGTCATTTCCGTCCTCATAACAAAATTAGTTAGCTCCCTGACTATATTATTTAAGGGGAGCTGTTGGAAGGTAGGTTGCACTATATCGTTTACTGGAACATACATAGACATGTAATAATACATAGACATATAATAAATCACAGAAGGAAAACTTCAAACAAATTCGACGACAGGCACAAAAATGAGTTAAAAAAACGAGCGCCTCCTTCTTTTTTCGAACCGAATGCTGCCTCATCGTCAGCTGATCGGTGTTTACGTTTCGCCGGTGAAAAGTAAGGCGCCGGTTATTTTTAAATGTCGATGCCGGTCGCCGGCTGTACAACTTTTGTGGTGCAATCTCAATAACACACACTCACACAGCTGATATTACGCTATCTTTAGTTTGTTCTATTATTATCACCGCCGAGACTTTCGTAAATTGATTTATTGTCTAGTCACTCCGCAAAGGTGTGTTTTGGATACTGAAAATATTGGAACATGGATAAATATAGTTGGTTCACTCATATAATAGATAATGAAGAGCTCAGAAAGCTTCATTTGCCCCTATCAATTTTTATTTGATCTGAACATTTCAAACATAAATCGGAACCGCTTCAAGTTTCTTCCTACAAAAAGTCCTATTTTCGTAACTCTTACGAGTGTTTTTTTTTCAATTTACAAACTAATTTTGCGACTGCAGATTACAAGAAAAATGTTAAAATGAACACATGATTTGTTAATGAAAAAATAAATAAATGAAACAGACAACTCAATTGACACTAATAATAATAGTTATCCAAAACAGTGCTGATGTGGTGATAAGACAAGTGTCTGTTTAAAATCTGTATGAAATCTGTTTTTCCGTTAACCAGCCGTCGCAACCCCCCAAACGACAAATCTCTAAAGTCGAAACTTGTGTGAACTGTGATTCCTAACACGGGTTGGACTATAGCGTGAAAAAAAATGTCCGGCTCGAACCACCGGTTCACTCAGCGGTCGATTGAGTGAGTGGACCACAGCACCCACGGTAACCCGATCGATTACTGCCCTACCGACATGGGCCGAGTCCCGAAACGTCGGATGTCCACCATTGAGGATGACAGTGTTCCATGTAAGTGACATTAAATATCAATACTCTTTCATATATCAATCTCAGAAGATGTATGTAGCAATTGCTTTCGCCAAGTATTTGCTTTATAAAATATAGCGGTATCATCTGCAAATCCTATGATCTTCCCCTAAGATTTGTATGATAGAAAAAATGCCGTCAATATTTTTTTTCTAAAAAAAAATGCCGATAATATCCCGTGGGTTGGGCTACCTATCGAGCGCCAGGGCCAGCGGACTGGAGGCCAATGTGGCCTTACGGACGGGGTCGCCGGACTCCTGGTCAGTGGCAGGTATAAGTAGGGTGAGGGGAACTAAAACTCCCCAAAAGCCTTTGCAAATCATGCCACCGTGGACCAGAAACGACAATAACAAAAACCAGTCCCGAGGCTGGGCAGAAGTGCTCACCTCAATCTAAGGCGGTGACTGGGGATGAACAGAAATGTACACCCCGATCTACCGCTTGGAATGAGGCTGGACATAGCAGATCACCTCGTGATGTAATACAAAGGCCAAGGCGTAAGCGCATTTGCGGCGCCGAGACCAAAAGGAGAAAGAGAACTTCAC